>CAJUYH010000681.1:0-40639 GCA_910591685.1 Galerucella tenella
ATAAAAAATATGAAAAGTAATTTAAAAAAATAAAGGGGATGCTGCTAGGGGTGAGGGGGTGGCTTTTCCAGTAAGTTTAAATAAGCCATAATGCTTGCCCCTTCCAACATAAATTGACGTGTTTTTGGATTTTTTCTAAATACCAGTATTACAAAAGTTATTAAAGGTGGATACTTTTATCTGAAAAGCACTGTATTTTTAAAAATACAGACTCTCTTTTCTTCCTCTCATCCCCTTACAACAGATCGATTTGCCAATAAGCTTCTAAAGAAATGATAAATGAGATTGCACTGATATGTTATTTGATATGCTTTCAAAGAAAGTACGAATTATTTTCCATAAAACCTTTTTTCATTTTCATTTAAAGTCTGATAAACAATCGTTTACAAATTCATTCGTGTATAATGTTTTACAAACATGCTGTTTATTTATATAAACATCTCAATTATAATGCGCTATATACCTAAAACGAATTTAAATTCCATTGAAACCGATTTGCAGTTTCGTCATAAGCACGCCAAACACAATGAACATGATACAATAACAGAAACACAACCACAAACGAGTCCAATTGCAAAGGTAAATTATCGTATAAATGCCTTGAGCCGAAATTGAAATTGTCAAGTGCCGCTCGCTATCAAAATACACAAATTCATAAATGGTAAAGGTAAATGTTCGGCTTCTTGTTTGATGAAAATTGCTCGGTTCGACAAGGAACTGATATTTGGTTGATTATAAATTAGATAATTTGATTGAAATTCACTGAAAATCGTTATAAAATCTAATTTTTCTATTTCCCGAGATAAATAACTTGGAATCAGTACGTTTAAGCCAAACTACCACCTCAACCATTCCAGTTATTCATCATCTACTCTATTTCTTTTGCTCAACAAGAATCCCCATCGAAATATTCATAAATGCGCCGATTCATCCTACAGTTTAAGCCGGCAAGGACAGATATTAGTGTAGGTTGACCACCCAAATGTTTTATTAATATTACTGTGCCTCTGTGCGATTTGTTCTACTACGTGAATACATTTCATAGGTATTGGGTGAGCAAAAAAAGTATGTAATAAGCTTTTTCATAGAAAGCTGAGTCAGAAAGAATGTTGAGAAATCATAGTATTTCTCTTTAATAGAGCTAGACATTTTTCATTAACGTCAGCTAAGTTTCGATTTACCTTCAAACAAAAATCCATCGAGACGTAAAGTTGATCTGAAAAGAATTGTTCCAATATTCTACTTTATTATCTTCGAAGCTATGAAACTTATTGATTCCGTAGATAAGTCAGATTTCAATGTACAATATCCGCCAGAATAAATGGTATCGAAAATTAAAAATTAGATTTATTTTTCAATCTCTATAATTTGATTGTTCAAAATGTACTCCTCTGTATTTCAGGCAGAAATTTATGCTATCTTAGAATGTGTCAGAATTAACAAACATAGGACTGACACTCACAAGACAAACATAATAACTGACAGCCATGCAACCCTTGCAGCTTGCAAGCTGATGAACTCGCGAGAAGAGGTTCAGCAACAGCATATGTTGGACCAGAACCAGCTCTTCGGACTACAAAGAGGGTAGTCCGAGGGCAAATACAAAAATGGGTACAAAGCCGACATAGACATCAGTGGAGGAACACTCCAGAGCAGATACACAGTAAAACCTTTATAGGTGACACATACCCCGGTAAAAGATCACCTGCATAAAATAGGGTTAAATAACGGGGACCTCAGCTGTAGACTTGGAGACCGAAACCGTAACCCATATCTTATCTGACTGTGAGGCATTGGAGTCGAGGAGACAAAAAATCTTCGGAGAAGCCAATGTGCCACCTGAAGTATATGGCACACATCCAATGGACCTATTTCGTCTACTCGAAGGTACGGGGATAACTGGATGGGTGGACTAAATGTGGGAGTAGAGTACAATAAGCCAATAGGCTTCCCGGCATCAGAACGGCTTTCGAAACACAAGAGAAAAAAAAATCCACGCAAACAAGCTTCATATCTGTTTTGTAAGTCACTAAATAATAAGTCAGTAAATATATTTTCATAAGTAGGTCTTTTAAAAAAAGAGTCTAAAATTATTCAGTACTAGAATTTTTCCTAGTTATACTTAAAAAAATTCAACTTAAAATATCACATTTACTCGACATGGAGAGTACAATTAATTTAAAATTCTAACGTGAATGGTGAACTGAAAGGCAAACAAAATGTTCTGCATTGCAGGTATTTCAATTTATTCCTCATATTTTTAAATCGCCATTATATTAAAGTAGTATTAGGTACAGTTTCCTGTAAAATTGTCGTATTTTAAAATAGATATTGTAGAATCAATACGGTTTACTAATTTTTGAAAAATATTTTTCAAAAATCGAGTTTTTGGTTTGCTTTTGGAGGTGTAGATGTCGCTATTGTCACAACTTTAACATTTCCATTACTAGAAAACATTTATTGATTGTGATTTTAGTGTCTTATTCAGTCCCGGATTAGGCAGAGCTCTGGAACGAACAACATATACCTTGTACTGATGAAGTAGTTGATTCTTCAAAGTTAAACGATAACTGTTTTTAAAAAATAAATAATAATATCACAAAAGCATCATTTATCTATTTTATTTACCAGATTTGATCTTCAGTGAGTTTAAATTTCCGTAATTTGAAAAAATTGTTATACTGAAATGGATCCTTAATTAAAAAATGTTAGAATGCTGGTTATAAATTCAAAATTTTTGCTGTACTTTTTATACTGCGCCAACTTCCAATGTATATGAGAAAACTTCTCTTAGTAATCTTGAGAAAGTGTATGTGAGAGATTGGAATAAGAGGAGAGCTATTTTTAATTTCAAAAGTGCGATTAAAGTGAGGTAGTGAATAATAGAAAAGTATGTGTTACTGAAAAACTTTGAAAAAATATCACATTGTTACATATTTTGGTTAAAAAAATCAGATAGGATCAGATACTTTGATAGAAAAAGTATGGTTACCGAAAAATCTACTGTTCTGAATTTAATTTCAATATCAAACCGTCCAGTTACTTACTCAAACAAACACAAAACATTTCATCAAAATAGGACGAACCGTTTAGGAGTTGCTCAGTACGAACCCGATTGCAGCGACACCTACCGGGACCAATTGTGGATATAAACCATCCAGTTACTTAGTCAAACACACACATAAAATTTCATTAAAATCGACCCACTTGTTTAGGAGTTATTCAGCATGAACCCGATTGCAGCGCAGCCTACCGAGACCAATAGTGATTATAAACAATTCCCGAATCCACTCCACCTCCGTTTAGGGGGAGTTCAGTGACACACACGCACATAACTACTTGAAAGAAAGAGAAGAATAATTGTTCGCAGTCAGCGTTGGGCGTGTTTTTAGTTCCAGCTACCAATCTGATATGAAAGCAGCGTTGCCAGTTTAAAATGTCTGGTACTTTCTAAGGAATAATTATCTTATTTTGCATTTAACTTTTAATACGGGCTAACGCCGTATTTATTGAGAGAAATTCGAGATTGGTAATATTATTGACTCATTAAAAATTAAGTGATATCAACACAGATAAGAAAAAAATAATATAGTTCAAGAAAATGAATAGAAAAATTACAACATGCAATAAATAAAATATATACACTGCTTTCGATTTAACAATTATTGGTATTATTGGTATTGGGAATAACTTTTACAGATAAATAAATTTGGCAACAGCTGACTGCGCACAATGATTCTTCTCTCTCTCTCTCGAGTAATTTTTCTCATAGTTTCCTTGTCGCACTTGTGTAAATCTCATGGCTCGAATAGACTTTTCGCAATCTGTATATATAAATATTACCACTTTCACAGTGGCCAACCATTTATGTGGCTATACTGGCCATTTTTGTTGTTGTACTGGAGACGATGAACGAACGATATTTCGATATAGAGAAGATAGTAAAAATGTGCAGATCGTAAAATAATTACAGGTTATTCGAATATCAGTAAATTCATGATGTAACAACCTCATCAATTCTATTTTTAAAATAAAACGATCCAAATAACGATTAAATATCAAATGTAATTTTTCAACGTCGCACAAATGCATATATTCGGTACCTAATTGACGTTTGCTATTAAAAATATTAATTGCAGTATTCGCCAGTGTGCATGCAGCCATCGGTTTTGGAACGATTTGCTTGTATCGATTATATTGAAGCCAATTTCAATCCACCGGCACTGATTTTCAGTCTTTACAACTGGGTGTAACATTTTCCATATTTTCTACACTGTAAAGGAGTACCTACATTTTTTAATTGAAAATATTTTGTCTTTTGGGCGATTTATTTTCTTTTCGCAGGGCTAATAACCTAACATGTCCTCAACATGACTGTGAATTTGGAAGCAAAAATAATGTACAGGGTCGTACTTATGAAAAAAATTATATAACAGTGCACTCGAGCTCGTTGCAAATGAAAACTGTCTTAGCTAAAATTGTACTTATATACATTTTCGATAGATAAACTATCCAGAACAATTCAGTAAAAAGTTCCGAAATTACCGGATTCGCGAAATACCATTTTTTTATTAAATAACATTTTAACAAATAACACACAAGAACAGAACTATGCAAGTCAGATCAAATGGCCTCATCTCAACTACAAGACCTCTCAAAAATGGTATTCCTCAAGAATATATTTTGAGTCCCACACTTTATCTCACTGCAATTAACAGCATCACCGAAATGATAAAACCTCGCATTAAAATTTGCCTTTATGCAGATGACCTCATCATTTATACAAGAAGCAGAAGCACAAACTTCGCCTACACTTTACTTCAAGATTGCCTCCATCAAATCGAAAACTGTTCACAAAAAACAGGATTCCAATTTTCAAGCGAAAAGACACACTATGTGATTTTCGACAAACGAAAAGACACCCATAATTTTAATCTGTTTTAATATAGATCTCCGCTAACGGGGGCAGAAGAAGTAAATTTTATTGGTCTCACTTTAGATTGTTCTCTGAAATGGAAAACACACATAGAAGTCCTTCAACAGTCATGCCAATCCCGAATAAATCTGTTAAAATTTTTATCAAACCGAACATGGGGAGCTAGTACAATCACCTTATTGAACCTATACAAATCACTGATAAGAAGTAAATTAGATTACGGCTCCATTTGCTACGATACCGCTAAGAAAACATTATTAAAAAAATAATTAGATGTCATTCAAACTTCTTCACTTAGATGTGTATTTGGCGCTTTCAGAACCAGCCCAACCAGCAGTCTCCTATAGTCATTGCAAACGAACCCCCACTGTATTTACGTCGACAACTCCTTTCCTTAAACTCTACTGCAAAAATTTCTGCTTATCCCAACAATAATGCATTCCAAGTCATTTTCCCAAAAAACACCCCACCCGACGAAATATACGACTCCAAGCCAACAAAAAATCTCCCCTTTAGAGAAAGAGTGAGACGAGCTAACTATGAATTTGAACAATTTGAATTGTCGCCCCAACAAAACTCTAACTTTCCCCCCTGCATGTCTCAGAAACCAGATGTTAATACGTCCCTCACTAAAAATCCAAAAAATTCAACCAATCCCTGTCTCCTACAAAACCTCTCCAAGGAAATTATATCAAAATACCCCCAAACCCTGCAAATCTATACAGATGCTTGAAAAAATCACAATGGAATCGCAGCAGCTTACATCTGTGGAAATAACAAATCTGCCATCCGACTACCGAATCAATGTAGTATATTCACGGGAGAAACCACTGCAATTCTGGAAGCAATAAAAATGTGCAAAGACTCAACAGCAACCAAGTTTCTCATCATAACAGATTTACTGAGTGCGTTACTTGGCTTAAAACAACTTTACCCTTCACATCCTATTCTCATACGAATCAAAAGTGAAATGGAAATAATACGCCTCACCCAAAAGAAAGTCTCATTTCTGTGGGTTCCATCTCACTCTGGTATAAAAGGAAACGAAGAAGTCGATCAATTATTGTTTTAAATTTTTGTCCGTCATACAAATTTTGTTCGAAAATTCCCCAAATTGTATAATCAACCGGATTTAATTCTGGGAGGTTAGGTGGCCACATTCATAATATTTTACTCTGAGTTTTAAAGTTACTAAACTGTTTTTATAAATGTGTTATTTGTTGAAATTTTATTTAATTAAAAATGGTATTTCGCGAGTCCGGTAATTTCGGAAAATTCCCGAGTGTTTATCTAGTTTATCTACCGATTAGCATATTAGTACAATTTTAGATAAAACAGTTTTCATTTGCAACGAGCTCGAATGCACTGTTATATAATTGTTTTTATAAGTCCGACCCTGTACATTATTTTTGCTTCCAAATTTACAGTCATGTTAAGGACATGTTAGGTTATTAGCCCTGCAAAAAGAAAATAAATCGCCCAAAAAACAAAAAAAATATTTCCAATTAAAAAATGTACTCCTTTATACTGAATATTATTTTGTCCAAACAGATTTTCAAGCAGTCGCATTTAGAAGCTATAAAAGTGAATTCCGCTAATTTTTTATCTGATCTTAGTAATTTTTTTTATTGTTAATAATGATTTGTAGTTAACCTAAAAAAGTTCGTCCTTAAACTTGATAGATAGACGAGAGCTTTCAGATGTATGATTAACTCTATAGAACATATACGTGGTGAAGACTTCATTTGTCCTCATTATTGTAGGCACTTTCTTTTCAAAACTCTCCTCATTTATCGTGAATATAGAGACAGCTGTGATTGATTTGTATAATTATAGCAAAATCATACAAATTTTGGTAGTGTAAGTTCACCAAAAAATAAGAAAAATAACTATAGTCTATTTGAAAATGATTGAAACCAATCAGTATCAAGAGATAAGCGTATACAGAGGGTGAGTATAGGCTCACAGCATTTAGGCTACATGTGACCCATTGTACATCCTCCCGAGGAGTTGTCCTCCTAGGTCATTGTCCATCCTGTCCTTCTCAGGAAGGTGGACAGGTCACTGGGAGACATCTCCTTTATATCGGCAGGTGTAGGCCAAGACTCACCGAGCACACACTCTCTTATTGACGATAACTCCGGACACTCGCATAAGACATGCCAGGTTTTCCTGGTCATCGCCAAATACTTCTTCGACGCCAGCTTCCCAGGGTGATCCTGGCAAGACTGCATGCATGGGTGTAACGTTTGGCTAGTTCCTAAAATGTTTAGTCCAGCTTGGCGAAAGACATATTGGTGGACATACTGAAAGTCACACAATAATCTGAGATATAAGAACGTAAAATAGTTACACTTTTCTGCTATGATGAACCAACCTGTATAAACACCTTTATTAATTTCAGTTATACTCAAATTATATCTGCTTTTTCGAATTATTGAATTCCTTTTGTGATGGTAACATTGAATAATAACATTGATTGAAAGAGATGATAGAACTTTTCTAATTAAAATTTCTATATGAAAAAAGTTGTTCAAAGAGATTAAAAAAGCTTTATGATGGATTTACCCCGGATTTGTGTTCAAAAATTACCAACTGTTTCAGTCCATTCTGTAATATACTGGATGTTTACTTGATTACCCAAATACTTTTTTGTTTTCTTATTCATTTTCAACACCAGAATTGGAGGACAATTACAACTAATGACACGCATCTGTACAGAGCATTTATATGTCTTACAAGAACTATAGTGGGAGGGAGGTAACATTGAAAATGAGTTTCTGCGCATGGGGGAGGGCTCGCCATAACCTTTGGCGCTTGCTATACATCCGTTATTTATTCTGTACTGGCAATGGGGTAGAGCACTAAGAGATAACATCCTTTCAAGTAGATTTCAATCAATTAATAATGTCCAGACAATGTCATGAGTAAAAATTGTTGACTTCCTGGCGTTTTGAAATTCAAATTCAAAACTGAAAAAGGTTCGAAACAAATGAGCTGTGACGTACTAACCCCAAACATCAGGACGATTAGGGATAGTTGAAAACCTCTTTGCAGGGTTTTTATTCGTTAGCAGCTTTTACAAATGGCGCGAAAAACTTTATATTTGAAATAAAAATTCTTTAATTCAATTAAAAGCATGTATTTTTGAATGTAAATTGTCAAAATTATAAATTATTGGTAGAAATTTTCTCTCTATATTAATTTGCGATTTCAGTCTGCGGATTTTGTGAATTTTTATTCCTAGAATTTGTATAATATCGCTATAATTATACAAACCAATCACTGCTGTCTATTTTCACTTTGAATGCGGAGAATATTGAAAAGAAACCGCCTACAATAATGAGGGCAAATAAAGTTTTCACTACGTCGAGGTTCTATATAGAGTTAATCATACGCCTGTCTATCATTACATCTAATTTGATTGGTGACAATCTTATTTTTCTCTATTGGTAGTGGGTGGTTTTATTTACGTTTCAATGTAAGCTCTTATTGCTGGATATTTATTCAAGAAAATACAGTATGTACACACAGAGTGTTCGGATATGCGATCGACAATGGGCTCATTTACATATTTTTTATTTATTTTACCATTAGGAAGAGCACATCATTTTGAGGCTCTGTGCGAAAAATTAGACGTCAGCGAGACTCCTAAGTCGCCTAAAAAGAATTAAGCAACGCTCCTCTCCGAATTTCAGGCGTGACGTCATCGCATATGAAATCTCTCGTTCAGAGAGCGGATACCGCGCAGATGGGTTTTCGGTTAGATGACTACTCAGTTAGTAACAGTACTTTGCTTGCTTATATGCTTATTATTTTTTATTATACGTTTTAGCAAACTCTAAACAATGTTATGTTTGTGAAATAGGAACGTTTAGAAATAATTTAAACTATTCGACACAATGGACCAGAACCAGAGTAAAAAAAGCTATAAATATTGTGCGGTTTCAGAATGTAAAAGTACTACGATTAAAACATCTAACAAAACATTTATTTCTTCAAAGCATTCACTGATAAGTCAACATACTTTGTTTGTGTATTTTTAGGATTTCATTTTTCTTCAATCAGAATCAATAATCAACATATTTATTATTTTAGTTACGCTCTGCTTCTACTCTAAAACATATTTTTCCACCTGGCTAAACCATTATATTATAGCTTTGAATGTAATGGCTAAAACATAGTCTAGCTCCTTCCTCAATGTCTGTTTCGTGTTTACATTTGTTTGTCAGTCAATAATAGGAGTATATGCTCGTTAAAAATATTTGGTTCGTTTGTAAAGGGAAACGGAAAATATCGGAAATAATAATGTGTACCTAAAACATATATATTGAAAATACGAGAAGTAGTTATTGAAGTGTTTTTATATTTGTTATGATATTCATTGTATAATTGCTAGTGTTAGTCAGTTTAGCTAACTAGGTATCCATTTTGGAGTGTGTGACCTCCTTTAGACACTAAAATAGTTTTAAATCTTTATTTAAAAAAGAAGTAGAAGATTCGGAGGGAACTGAGACCGACGAGGTTATGGTTAGAGAGGTACCTACAGGAGATATTACATTATTTTTACAATATTACAATATTACAATATTATCCTACGTTTAACAGTAGGATTTCTGACTGTCAACTGTCAACTAAGGAAACACCTCCATACTATGGGGCTAGTGGACACACCTCTATGCAGGATGTGTGAACAGGAAGATGAAACTCAGGCATGTCTCATGCGAGTGTCCGGAGTTATCGTCAATAAAAGAGTGTGTATTCGGTGAGACTTGGCCTACACCTGACGATATAAAGGAGATGTCTCCTAGTAACATGTCCACCTTCCTGGAAAGAACAGGATGAACGATGACCTAGGAGGGCAACTCCTCGGGAGGATGTACAATGGGTCACATGTAGCCTAAGCAGCCAAATATTTTAAAATAAGTTGAAAAAAAATTATTGATTCCAAATGTATATAGAAAAATCAGTTTGTCTGTAGCAGCTGACAGAGAAATCAATGAAGAGGTATGAAGCAACTTATCCAGACTCCAGACTCCAAGAAATAATGAAAAGCAAAGACATTCTAACTGTTATATCTGTACAAAATGGTTGTCATTCCCAGGATCACATATGCATCTCTGGTATGGTGGCCAAAGATCAGACAATCCTCTGCTATACTAAAACTAAGCAAGGTCCAAAGACTTGCATACATTGGCATTACAGGGGCAATGAGGACTACTCCTACAGCGGCGCAGGACACAACACACAGACCTTCCTCCACTACATTGTGTCATAATGTGCGAAGCAAGGTCAGCACTAACCCGACTGGAAAAAGCATCAGACCATGACGTGGCACATGGAAGAGGACACACCATGTGGATGGTGGTCAAAATGCCAACGCAAGAACTTCGAGATTGTCATCAAAGATCGAAAAGAGCTTGAGAAAGAGAACGCACCACCACTTAGTAGAGCGAATGAACTGATCTGGTATACCGACGGATCAAAAAATGAGCTCGGCACCGGAGCGGGCATATACAGCAAGACGAGCAAATATGAAGGAATCTTCTCGCTAGGAGAATACGCCTCGGTATTTCAAGCAGAGGTCTATGCAATACTTGCATGTGCAAGGGCAAATAATATGAGAGCCTACAACAACAGGCAGATCAGGATCTACAGTGACAGTCAAGCTGCCCTTAAAGCACTTCAGAGCTATAGGGTGACATCTCGGCTAGTATGGGAATGCGGCGAAGAACTTAGAAGACTGGCGACTCGGAACAGTGTAACACTGGAGTGGGTCCCAGGTCACAAAGGAATCGCAGGCAATGAAAAAGCTGACGAACTCGCAAGAGCAGGACCGTCAACTCTAATGAACGGACCCGAACCTGCTGTGGGCATCCCCAGATGCTTAACTAGGTAATGGTTAAAAGGGTGGGTGAAAGAACAACACTACAAACACTGGAAGAACACGCCCAGGCATATACATGGGAAGAAATTAATAAAAGAACCATCAGAAAAAGTAGCGAAAGAACTGCTCTCAATGAGCAGGAACAAACTACGCACCATAACGGGGCTACTTACGGGACACTTTCCCACAAAGGAGCACCTAAACAACATAGGGCTGTATAACGGAGACCTTACATGCAGAAGATGCAAAAAGGATACCGAAACAGCTCTGCATATACTATGCAACTGTGAGTCGCTGGACCACAGAAGGCAGAAACTGTATGGTAGAACCCAAATGACTCCAGAAGACATCTACAACCAACCAGCAAAGATCCTGTATGAGCTAATACAGGGAACGGATTGGCTGAATAGGTTGTAGTCAGAACACTAGGAGTATCCACAATAAGCCCAGGAGGCTGAGGAGGGACAGAGAAGGGACGGCTCCTTTTGAAAAAAAAACTGTTATATCAAAATAAAAAGTGTCAGTCTGTTGGGAAAAACTCAATGTCTTCAGCTCCCAAGTTTTTAGAGCTCAAAGGAGTACACTGGACACTCCCTTAGAAGAATGTTGGCCACTATATTAGCGACTACCTGGAGTCTTGCAGAAAGTTATGTAGCGTCAACAATAGAAAGGAAGTTGCAAATAAAATTTTACACAATATAACGAAGCCACAAATCTCCTGGAGTACTTCAAGAGTAACAGAAAACTTGGTTAGAGATGGAGAAATTAGGGAGTCAGAATATACACGTTTTTTATGGCATAAGTTATTTCCCCCAATGGTATCTATTATAGTTGAGCCTGCAAATTGAGCAAGCTGGTGAGATGTAGACAGTTTTTTTATCTGCGGAGAAAAATTAATAACAGACTTTTTTTATTTTCCAGTGGTTGTCAATATTTTTTACTTTAAATTTTCCATTTTTCTTTGGCTGGTTGAAAAAACCACTACTGGGCTTGGTTTTTTTATAATTCCATGTCTAAGTTCTTAAGAGTCGTAAGAGCCATAAAGCTGACAGGGAAAATTCTTTGCTCTCTACCTAATCTGAAATTTACTGAATATTTTAAAATCATGTAGTGCTCTTAAAAATGAAAATCTAAATTGGAGAATAAATTTAATACGATTTTAAGCTGCGGAAATAAATAACTATTTTATTGACAATTTTCTCTCGTTTCAGAGTTTTTAAACAGTTCACGTTCAACTTATTTTTGATTGATATACGTCTGAAATTTTCCTTTTTTTTCATTTTGTAAAACTTCAAACAACTTCTATTAACTGAAAACATCCTCAGTACTGATATTATTATGAAAAAAAATTCTGCCGATTGGGTTGAAAGGAAATATCACTTTTCAAGAAAACAAAGGGCCCTTTCAGTCCCTAAGTAGCAGCAGTAGTAAAAGCAATGCAGTGCCGCACTGCCAAAATCTTAAAAATAATCACCATTTTTGCTATAAGGAATTTGGCAGCAAATGAAGAATTTCAATTAAGTACCTATATTGGGGACAGCCTAACAATAAACAAGGCTAGTATATAGTACATTCAATAGCCTTCTAGTTGTGCGTCATCTTTTGTGACGTATATCGTTTATTTTATTTGCTATTTTGACATATATCTAACCTAAAATTTGATAAATAAAATCATCAGAATCGTATTCAGCCAAATTAGAAAAGGCTATGGAATTAATAATTACCAGCTTCTTTTTTCAACTGAAAATACTTGAGAACTTTCAAAATGCTGATGTTTTTCCGTGTATCTAGAAATATTTTTGTATTATTCAAATAAATATAACAATAAGATTAATATTCACTTTTCATAAATAATAATTGACCGTAAAACACAAAGCTGACGAGAACTGTCAATGGGACATTAGAAAAAGACGTAAGACACATTGCCGATACGAAAGGTACGTTTGCATCCTATTTTGAAAGATGTAATTTCCCCGATTGATAGGTCGCGCTTGCGCGAAATATAAACATAAATTAATCAAATTTTTCAAGTCAAAGATTAAAGTTAACGTTTGTAATACATTTAAACGGTTCATTATTGTGATATTTTAATTAGGATTAATCACAGACGTGCCGTTTTTCCATTTCTTCCAACGTAAAGTATAAGAAGGACATTAAAAATCGATGACGGACACCGAGAAGGGTATTGGTTACATTTTTTGAAGCTTTTGATATTAGGTTTTGCCTCATATCAAAAGCTTCAAAACAATGTAACCAATACGAATTCGGTATAATATACAGGGGTTCCCATTTGAAAAATCATATATTTGGTTTGTAACGGAGTTATGCAGCACTCTGTATAGTTCGATATAATTTCAAAATATGGACCTTCAACACATCTACTATTTTTGTTGATAACATTTTTTGATATCTCTTAAAATAACCCATATACCGAAGTTTGCCGTAAGGTTGGTACACCCTGTATAAAGGTTGTCCCAGGATGAACCCTGTATGAACTCCAAAATAACATTCTACCCCTTTTAACCCCGTTATGCGATGAGTTTCAATAAAATACGAAACACGCCATCCAACAATTATGCTAGAGGATGTTTATGCAAAATTTGTAGAATGGACCGAAGAATCACGTTGTCCTATATAAATTCTGCCTCCGTTTTTCATCCCCTTAGAAGTTGAATTCCGGAAAATCCTTTCTTGTCGGATACCTACGTCATACACAGAACACACCCTTCAAATTTCAGGTCTCTACGATTAGTGGCTTTGAAAGGATCATGTCTCATCTAAAATTGAATCCTCGAATCAAACATTCGACATTACATCCAGGCTTTTTTATTTGCACACTCTGTACATTTACCGGGTGTTTAGTAGAAGTTTAAAGTCAATGTGAAAAGAGAGGGCCAACGCCGCCCAGTGGCGTGCATATATTATTGTTACGAACTATAAATTTTGGCGAATGCGCTTTCTAGAAGGTTCCATACAAAGCAATACAATGGTTTATTTCTGAATGTTCCAATTCGTAAATTCAAGAAGGGTCTAGAGTTGCAAAGGACTATAATATACGCAGATTTTCGAGTGAGTCGGACAGTTGTTCAGTATATAGTTTGGCAAGTTTATCTGAAGCTATACGGGATCGGTAAGAGGCGAGGAAAAACATGGCGCCTATCTGTCAAACGTACAAATGGCGTACGGTACCTATTTTACCGAGTAAAACTGAAAATACAAAGGTATAACGCCACTGGATAAATCAATATCAGTCAACTGACGAAGTGAGAGGGAAGATCTCACGCACGCGCTTGCCAATAAGAAGTCAGCTGGTCGATACAAATCACCAATTATGTAATTCGAGGGTGTGGTCATTATGGTTTTCGTACAACGTTGCCAGAGCTTCAAAAAGCCCATAACATATTTGGAAAAGTGTTCATCTTTAAATATTCATAAATTGAAAAAATAATGTTAATAGAATAAATCCAAGGAAACAAGTACATTATAAAATTAACGTTTATTCATATTTTTAATATTGTTGATGATAAAAAGACCCTTTTCTAATTATTATCACTACATAGTAAGCATTTCAGTTTTTTCATAGTTAAATGTGGCAATGTCGAATATTTTCGACTGCATTCCTTTCACGGTTTCAGATAAACTTGCCAAAGTATACAGTGAGTGAACAGATAGTGGATATAAATAGTGTTGAAGATAAATTAGGACAATTATTATACCGAGTGTATATAAATTAGTAGACATTAAGTAGTGTGTATATAAATTAAGTTTATTATAGTGTGTAAGTGTTTCTCCAATAAATCAATAGTTATTAGCCATAGTGAGCGTATAATTTTATCCCACGGTAAAAACAGTTCAAATAAATAAGAAAAACATTACATTATAATATAAATTGTATTTATTAAATTTACTGGTCATTCAGCGAATAGTTTTAATAAAAACAGATTTAGTTGAAATAAAAAACTGCACAATACAAGTGACGGGTGCCACTGATGAGTATAATTAATGTTGTAAATCATATTAACGACACAGCGGAATTCAAAATATTCCAATTGGGTGATTTTAGTTATTATTTTTGTTACTTCAATGAATTATTTATTTATATCTATGTACAATAACTGTACATTTGGGTATTTAAAGCAAAGTAAACAGCTGTTTAGTAGCAAAATGTAAATTTCCTTGGAAACGGTAATCTATTTATATACGCTAGAGATGAAGGCTGAAGACGAACGCCCTACAGCTTCACGGAAAATATGCTAACAACCTTATAGAATAAACAATGTTCTACAAAAATAGCATAGCCAGTAGATACAATGTAGATTGTTTTCTATTTAATCAAAATATTTCTCCAAACCTGATATTAGTTCAGTAAATTTAGGGACAAAGCTCCTGAAAAGTCTCTGAAGACTTTCACTTTGGGCTCAATTTGTAGGTCACGGCAGGTGTTTTCAAACGAGAAAAAACTTAACGCGATTGAGTTTACGGAAGGGGGGAAAATGGCCCCTAAGCCCTGGGAAACGAGTTTCTTGCTAATATCTGGCTAAATATGCGAATTAGAGAATTTTTCTTCGGATAAAAGATAAAGATCGTCTTACTATCTACAGAAATGGTACTCATCAATTTTTTCGAAAATTCGATAGTTATCGAGATAATGAGTCCTAAAAGTCTCCTCATTTCAGCTGCTGCTGCTCTGCCCGTAGGAATTCTGCTGTCTATGCAGGGGGCGGACGAATTGTTCCATAACTCGGCAAAAAATTGACATTTCCCGATGATTCAAAGTTCATTGCAATGGGAAGACTCGTAGCTATCATTCCATGTGACTTGCAGCTCGTCCGTACTCGACAAAAATATTTAAATAAGCGGTCAAAGTTTTTTTCCACAAGATTTTGAGACTATTTCATTGATTTGTTCATTTTTTGTTTTAAATAGTCTTTTATCCTAATTTTTTTTGATAATGGAACCTTAGGAGGTCTTGAATGATCTCAGAGATTTTTTTTAAAATATCTTTCTTGCGTTTTGATAAAAAATTTATTTGTCTAAGTCCGGTTTTCACCGGTGTGATAGACAGCAGATAGAGAGCAGAATTCCTACAGACAGAGCATCAGCAGCTGAAATGAGGAGACCGACTTTTCGGGAGCTTTCGATATTTTCAGCTGTTTTACTGGACTAATATCAAAACAAAAGTTGAACAAACGTATTACTGGGATTTGGAGAAATAATAACCCTCTTATTGATCAGCGCTATAAGGGTTCTAGTTGATTTAACTATTAACATTGAGAAAACATCAAATTTAAACGTCTCATTACAATCTCCAAGCGACAGCGATTGACATGAGCAAACACAGAAGTGAAGTCTTGATGAAAATGGTGGGTTAATATTTACCATCGTTCAAAATATTCTTAATAAAGCAGCTATCGATGTACATTGAAAATTCCATAATAAATTTTTGATGCGATTTACGATCTGAAACTTTATAAAACAAAAAAGAAACAAAGACAGAGATTGCGAAAAGTCTATATAGTTAGGGAGGCGAGGTCGCTAAATGGCGATATTCTCGAGCGCCGTCGAGACCTATCAAAATCGAAAGATAAAGTAATTTCGAAAAAAAAGCTCGTATGGGAAAAACCATTTTAGCGGTGGGTATGGCGTGTGCGGTTTTTCAAAAATGTTAAAAAAACAGTTACTTGGGCATTCTCGAGCGCCTCAGATATTCATATTACGTATGCCCCAAGTGCCTCTGATAATAACGGTATACTAGGGATGGTTAACTCGATTCCGATTCTACTCGATAATCGAGTTTTCTCATCAAATAGTCGATTTTTAGGAGTCGACCTTCAGTTTCTAAAGTTGATCAAGAATCGATTCTTGGCATTCGACTTCGACTTTACGGTTGAGTGACTAAAAAAACTAAAAAGTCGAGATTTTGTTAAATAGAGACTTTTAGCTTGTCTTGAATTTCTCACGTATATACGTAACAAACTGCGCAAGTGTAGACCCGTTACGTCTCAGCCGATACGATGCGTTGAACGTATTGTTACGTACTCTACTCCGTATACTTAAACGTATCCGTATCCCGACCAAAGTCAGTATTCCGTGCTATAAGTGCTATACTACATCATCTTCCTCGTCTAGCAGCAATGGATTATTTAATATCGCCCCCGTTTCACGTTTTACAGAAATATAAAAAGGTAAAATAAAAAAACTTTGAGGTTATACAATTAGAAACAGAACGAAGCGATACGTTTTCTGCTAAAAAGGGTTTCTTGACAATTTCTTTACGTCAACGTAACTCCAATACGGATACGGATACGTGTAAAAACTTATGACCGGCTAAAAGTGTCTAATATTATTGACTTGACACGTTATTAATAAATGAAAAAATATACTTGTTCTCAACTATTTTTGTGCTTTATTTAAAAAATGTATTATCCATTCATGGCATTGCGATTGGATGAATAAATTTACCAACTATCAAAATTATTGATCTTTCAATTTGGAATCGATTAAAGTCGAAAAAGTCGATTCTGGCGCTCGATTAATCGATTCTTGAAATCGAAGAATATAAAGTCGAATTCGGAATCGAGAACTCGAGACTTTTTCTGTATATCTGAAGGATGGGGTAAAAGTGATTTATATTATCTTAATATCCTCTTTGTATGGTGATTCGTAACCTTCCCAATTCAAATCTACTTCCACTATTACGTGTGAACTACAGACATATTTTAAATTTGCATGTTTCTATCAGCTCTAACATTGTTAAATAAACAATTTGGATACGCTACTGATGGTAATAATATCGCCAATAGTGCGGGAAATAGACTTAGGTTAAAGTTTCACGCTCTGAGACATGAAATGCATCGAGTTTTAACCTATAACACGGAAGTTAGCCAATAACCAGCGTATTGTGAAATTTGAACTGAGAAACGGGTTTTCTCGATAAATGATAAATAGAAATAGGTTAGGCTCAGAAGAAAGTTTTGATTTTCGCACATTTTATGTTTTGTAGGTCGCTAAGCAAGGAGTGTGGGGAGAAAAGTTTAGTTTTTAGGGCATTTTTTTCAGTTTTCCACTTAAATCTCAAAAAGGAAGCGTTTTTTTAATAAACCTGTTTCATATGAAATTCAAAAGATTTTCATTAATGTTAGAACAACTCACAAAAATTATATGATTAGTACGTCTACTGACGTCTACTTGACAATCAATATTTACCAACAATACCAGATATCCATGACTACCGACTTGCTATCGCTGCTATACAGGGTGTCCAAAATAAGAGTGACTGATTTTAAACATAAATGCCCAGCTTATTAATTGCTCCAAAGAGATGTGGTTTTCACTAGTTCCACTAGTTTATCGAAGATATTTTTTTAGGCTATGCTGGCATTTCATCCCATCAACACAGGGTGTTTTACTAATGTTGGTCAAATTTAAAGGGGAAAATATTTATTATTTTAAATGAAACACCCTATAATTTTTGATCTCATTCGAAAGAGCAATCATTCCCCTTTCCAAAAATGTATAGTTTTCTATCTTTTGTTTCGTCAACAACAAAGATATTCGAGGTTTCATGTAGTAGTACATTTTTAATTACGTGAATATTTGCCAACAAATCTGACAAACAGTTTATTTAGTAAGAAAACATGATAGCATTATTCAATACATATGAAGGAGGTAATTGAAAAATGTTATGAACACAATGTTGGAGTCCAAATGCTATTTATTGACTTCAAGCAAGCTTTCGACAGCCTGAAACGGAGGACAATCATAAAGGATATGGAACAATTAAATGTACCTCAAAAGATCATACGGTTGGTGAAAATGACGATGAAATAAATGCTGGAGTAAGGCAAGGAGATGGGTTGTCAGCGGTATTATTTAACATAGCAGTGGATGGCATAATTAAGACTTGTAATATCAGTGGAAGCATAATTAATAAATCAAAACAAATAGTGGCATATGCTGATGATTTAACCATAATAGCTAGAGACCGAAAGAGTCTTGAAGAAACATTGGAGAAAATTGTAAAGGAGGCGGGAAAAAGAGGACTAAGAATAAATCAGGAGAAAACAAAATATATGGAAATGAAAAGAAAGAAGTAAGTCTACCAACCAGAAACAGTAAAGTTAAATGAATTCAGTTTTGAAATTGTTAACACCTTTAAATATCTGGGAACAATTATTAGTAACAAAAACGACACAAAAATCGAGATAAGGCAAAGAATTCAAGCGGGGTATAGAGCATATAATAAATTTAAAAACATCATGCAAAGTAAGAGAATAAGCCGAGCAACAAAATTAAGAGTCTACAGGACGGCGATAAAACCGGTGGTTACATATGCGGCAGAAACTATTAGATTGACAAATGAGGACGAAGAGCAACTAAGGATATATGAAAGAAGAATAATTAGAAAAATTTATGGACCAGTCAAACTAGGGTATAACGAGTACCGAAGACTTATGAATTATGAAATTAGAAATATATTAGAAAATGAGGACATAGTAAACACAATTAAATCAAAAAGGATTCGTTGGTATGGACATGTTAAAAGAATGGAGAAAGGACAGGAGGTGAGGAGAATTACAGAATGGAGACCGAATAAGGAAAGATTACCAGGAAGACCAAAAATTAGATGGGAAGATCAGGTTGTGAAAAATTTTAGGAGTACAAGGCGGGGAGAGACAGATGCTGGACAGAAAGAAGTGGAGAACAATTGTTGAAACTGCAAAAACCTCTAATAAATTGTAGATAAACAGCAAGGAAAACGTGGGCTGACCCCCCACAAGACACAGGGTCAACAGAGCTCAATTTGAGCGGCTACAACTCCAACCGGAGTGTATAGCCTTGTATATATATATGAAGGAGGAAGAACAAAAAAGTTACAAAAGGTAGAACGTGTCATGGGACACACAGTAGGAACTTTAGTTCCTTTTAAGCAAAAGTTATGTAATACATCTGACGTTATAGATAAACAATTTGCATATTCTTTGGTGGTTGAGTAGTAAGCACACCAGACTCTCACGTGGTAGACCCGGGTTCGATTCCCCGCGAGGAATTTTTTTTTATTGTTAATTTTATTTTTAAATAATCACTCTGCTTGATATTAATAACGACAACAGGTAGACGTTTGAAATATTTAGCAGAATATTCATTATTATAGATAATGATACGGTACCCTTCATGAGGGAGTCCGAGTGGCAACATCTACTTATAACAGCATCGTATATTTAAAAAGGGAAACCGTAGCATTATACAAATTGGACATTCAAGAACTGTACGTTTACCACAAAATTAGTGGAAACATAAAATTGAATTGTTAAATTTTTAATTTGAAGTTATATTACAGTTTATAGAAATTTTTATTTTCTAGATTTTTTCCTAAGTGGGTCGTAGAAAAAATATGCTGCTCGACTCGTGTGGATTGTCCATATCGCACTTGAACGAATGAGCACTCCGCCTACGGCGTCGTGCTCAAACTTCGTCCTCGTGCGATATGGCCATCATATCCACACTAGTTACACAAACTACAATTTCTTTCAAAATATGCCCTTTACATTTAAAAACAACCTGCCAAATGTCAAATCAATTTATCCATCCATTTTAAAGTTATCAAATTGAAACATTCAAGTTTTCAAAATTTCAACACCCTGTATTTCGAAAAGTAGCTAGACCCCTTAATCGCGCAAAAAAAATTATGGAAATAATAGTAAAAATTTATCCGAACAAATTCAAGTAGATCACTAGCACTGCGAATACCAGCTTTGCATAGAATTTCAATATACCATCGGTGGTTCAGTGGTTAGAATGCTCGCATTGCACGCGGGCGGCCCGGGTTCGAATCCCGGCAGGAGCATATTATTATGAATCGCTGCTTCGTAAACGAGACAGAGACTAAGGAGGCACAAGCACGCAAGCAAGGCACATAACGAAGCAACGTAACATAACGTAGCGTAACGTAACGCGTAACGGTCAGATCTTTTGCGTCGCGACCCCTGGTCGCTCAAACACAACCTGGCGTAAAGAACTAAAGTTCCAATAAATGCTGCATATGCCCACCCTCTTCGTTTACGCATTACTGTAAATGAAATTTTAAATTTTCAAATGAATTTTCTAACATTTTTTGCGGAATGTTTTCAATAATGTTCCTGATAATATTTTTTAGTTCTGCTAAATTGTTAGTCTTAGGATTGTAGCACCTATCCTTCACATATCTCCTGAGAAAAAAATCTGGGACAGTTAATTCAGGAGACCGCGGTGCCCATTCAATCGGTCCAGCTCGACCAATCCACTTATCATTAAAAAACGTTTTTAATGAATCTCGTGCTATTAACGAATAATGTGGTGGTCAAAATTGGTGATTTTGTTGTTATGCGTCAAACGGTCACAGCATGAGTTGATTTAAGGCATCAAAATACGTTCCTATGAAATTACTAATTAAAAATGTACTACTACTTGAAACATCGAATATCTTTGTGGTTAATGAAACAAAAGATAAAAAACTATACATTTTTGGAAAAAAAAATGATTGCTCTCTCGAATGAGATCAAAAATTATAGGGTGTTCCATTTAAAATAATACATATTTTCCCCTTTGAATTTGACCAACATTAGTAAAACACCCTGTGTTTTACCCCATGTTGATGGGATGAAATGCCAGCCAAGCCTAAAAAAATATCTTCGATAAACTAGTGAAACTAGTGAAAACCCCATCTCTTTGGAGCAATTAATAAGCTGGGCATTTATGTTTAAAATCAGTCACTCTTATTTGGGACACACTGTATAACAGCGATAGCAAGTCGGTAGTCATGGATATCTGGTATTGTTGGTAAATATTGATTGTCAAGTAGACGTACTAATCATATAATTTTTGTGACTTGTTCTAACATTAATGAAAATCTTTTGAATTGTTCGAAAATTGTTAGTGATAATTTCAGTGGTGCTTTGAATTTTGGCAATAATTGTTCCAATTGTACATTCAATATCACTATCAATAACAAATTAATACCTATATATGTTGCCCAATTAGTTTGTTTTACTAAGTTTGCAAGAGACAATGTTTTTTTCTTCAAATTTCAATTAGAGATTTCAAATGCAAGCAACGAAAAAATTTTTGTACGGTAAGGGAATTGATGGCTTTTGCACTTGAAAATAGTACAAAAATGTCAACATTTTTTGATGGTCGGAGAAAAAAAAATTTCCAAGATTTCTCATATTCAACGTTTTTTAGTAAGATTAACCGTTTCGGCATTAGTGCGCGCCCAAAAGGGACGTACTTCAATATCTAGTGAAGTTAGATATGGACCGAAAATTGAAAAAAAAAGCTAAAATTTGGTTAAAAATTGCCCAAAATACAAACTTCCGGGCAAAATGTTTGCTAATAATATACTATAGTCTTATCATGCGGCAAATAAAATTCGTAAGTTGAATAAGACAAACTTATGCAATTTTGACGGGAGAAAAAAGGATACGTATTTAGTTTTCAGCGATTCTTAAAAGTCTTTCACTAGCTAAGTTTTTATTTAAATGTCAGTTATGTCATTTTGACTATTCAAAGTGACAATATGAATAATAAGAAGCAATTTTCCGGTATTTTACATCCTCAAGCAAAAAAAAATGGTACTTAATCTGATACTATTCCGAGAATGAATAGAAAAGTGAAAATTCGTCAACCAGTGTGCAGGAAACATCAACCAACAATATTTTCTCCGGATATACTTGTAATCTCACATTTTGGTAACCTCTGTGTCTTCTGATTTGATACATATGGTCAGTGACCTTTGAACCCGCACGATAAGAGCGCTTTTGACTATACCTATTCAGTGTTTGAAGTTTTTAAAAAGCATGTCCATTAGAAAAATTGGGTATTTTTCGGGCCAACGCTTATTTTGACGTCAACCAAAAATGACAGTATTATTTAATATATGATCGTCATCTATTCAATCTAATGTTAACACAATTTACAACAATCATTTTTGTTTAAACATTAATAAATCAACAAAATGATTTTCAAATACAGAGTAAACAAAATACTACGCATTGAAACCAGTTTTTTGTTTAAATTAATAATAAATTTGTTTCTCCAGAATAAATAATTTTAAATAGTATAATATCATACTTAGTTAAAGGTAAAAACAATACACGCAAAAAAGGTATATCTAAAAAAAATTGAAGTAATGAATATTTTGGAGTTAAAAGGGGCATCTACCAAATTCGACCTTGCACAATTATGCTTTGTATATTTTTTTGTTTCCCTACGTCCTCACGTTTAAGTTCACATAACGAAAATTTTATTAGAAATATGAAAGCTCCGCAACATGTAGGTAGAGCCAAGCGGTCCAAGCGGATTTTGGTTCACGTGCTACTCTATAAGCTTCGTCAGTACTGAACTGGGAGACCGCCGAGACCGGCGAGCGTTGTATCAACAATGGAACGGCACGCGACTACCGAAGCAGAGAGACAATGTCAGTCATAGAAGGATAGAAAAGCGAGAGATGGATTTCTATCCGATATTTTAGTGGTAGCAGCCGAATTTCAATAAGGAATTGTACGGTCATAAGTAATATGAGGATTCTGAGATTTTTATGTAGTATTCATAAAGCTTCAAATTAGACTTCTTATCAATTAGTTTTTCCATTTAATCCATATTTAATTCTTTACAAGGGCTCAAACTTTGCTTAATATGTGTATTTTTCATATTTTTTTCAACAAAATTTGGTTAGCATTTCAAAGTTTTTATTCGATGGGAACTCTAAGTTCAACATTAATCTACATAATATATTTTTTTCTTAATTTTCAATACATCCATTACTTCAAAATTCTTTGCCAAAAATACTTCGATATTTTGTCAAATCGCTGCCGATAGATTCCTCTTAAGCAGCAATCTGACCAATCACTAGGCTGCAGAAATACCAAATTATATAGTCGAATAAAAGGTTTTTCTATAGCCGGGAATCGCCCTATTTCTCCGACATGCAAAAAACTAAAAACCTGTAGGGAAACTCAAAGGATCTAAATCTCAAAGGAGCAGTTTTTAATGCCTTGACGAATTTGAAAAGAGCAGGGTTAATGAAACTAGTTACCAACGGATGGAAATTATTAAAGCAAAATGTCACCAACATTTAATTTTCAACTGTACAGTATTAACCTGGTCGAAACTTTTAATAGAGAACTTCGCTATTGTTTTCCATTTTCAACTTCATTAATAATTAATTCCATAAAGTTTACTTTTGAGCATGGAAAAGTTTTTTAATGTCTCGGTAATTATGTGTGAATTTTATTTTTTATATTTAACGAGAGTTTTGTTAGATTTATACAGTTTTAAGATATTCAGGTACATTATTGTTTGATCAAATTTCAAATTTCATTCAACTGTTAACCACAATATTAATTAAAACACTTTGTCAACATCTACGCCAAGTTTCTAACGTTATAAAGTTTCACGTCACACGGAGTTTAACCAGATTATTTCTAATCTCAAAACTTTGAATTATTCCAATTGTAACGTATTCAAATGGATTTTCAAAGTTAGGCGAACCAAATTATTTGTACTAAATGTTTGATGAGTAAAATAAATTTTTTTTTATTGGTGAACCATTTTACCTATTAAAAGCACGCCTCAGCGTGTTTAAATCGAACTTTTTAGCACGCGCGTGTTTTAAAGTTACCGTGGCAACATCAACAACTCGAGAAACAAAGTCTAAATCTATGGTCTAAATCATGTCTAAATGTCAATTTTTTTATTATTGATCTGACAGGAGTAGTTTGTAACGTCAAAACTTGAAATAAAGAATTCAAAAATATTGTGGTTTAATTTCCCAAGAAATTAAAAAAAAAAAAGAATGTCAAAACTTTTATTCGAACGATATTTAACAATGTCAAATTTATAAATTAAAATGGAAATTGCCGTTGGTATTGTTTGATATATTAATATTTCCATTTTTCAAATCTTAGGAAATGGTATTTAAATTAATACTATTGACATTCACAGAACTCAATAAGGTTGAACTTCCATCGAAATACAAATTAGTTTATGTTTTTATCATTTCCATGACAACACAAGGTGTACATCATATACATCAGGAATTCAACCATTTGACATTTAGTTGACGTTTCCATCTATGATTTCCATTTCTTGTTGTTGTAGTAGTTATAGACCGGTATTTATAATTTCAAAGTGCACCAATAAAAAAAAATATCGTAAAGTATTCGTGGATAACTGGTCTTTAAAACACTTGCTCTCGCTTGCTCTCGCGCGTGTTTTAAAGACCTTAATATCCACTTATACTTTAATATACTATTTCAATCAACTATTTTTTGTAGTTCTCATAATTCATCTCGTTATGGTAATCTCCTGTAGTGGTATTAGACTTAAAAATCAATTTAGCCTTCCCAATGAAGCCTGTTTCATTCCCAGCGTGAACAATAATCAATCTTTTTCCTTTTGATATGTGTCTTGTTAGTCCTTCATTGGAATTGTCATTCCAACAAATACCCAGGGTATGAGTACTGTGAATTTATGTTTCATCCATATATACAATCGGTCTTTTTCATTTTTATAACTTTTAATAGCACGTAAATAAGACACTCTTAATTGACGAATATCGTGCTTTTCCATTAAAATTTTTCTGTTGGTTTTTGTTTTTCTCCAACGAAAGCCCATTGATTTTACTACTTTTCGAAGAGAATCTGTTCCTCCTCTATCTGTATCTGTATCTGTAGAGTGGGGAGGGTGAGTGTGTAGGCTCACAGCACTTAGGCCACATGTGACCCATTGTACATCCTCCCGAGGAGTTGTCCTCCTAGGTCATTGTCCATCCTGTCCTTCTCAGGAAGGTGGACAGGTCACTAGGAGACATCTCCTCTATATCCTGTTTCTTTAAATGTTTTCAAAATATTCGGCATTGTAGGCACAATTTTGTCAACTGTAAAATTATTTACAATTATTCTACGTAGTACACCTTTATCTGCATCGTCTAAGTCAGTCATAGGATTCTTCCTCTTTTTAGTTTTTTTGGAGATGTTAAGGATGCTTTGGAACCAGCATCTATTTCCTTTTTTTCATTCACAATTCTTCGAATTCTTGATTCAGACACACCCGTTGCAGCAATAACTCGTCCATACAACTTATCGATAGACATTTTAGCACTCCTGTAGATTTTTTTTTTCCTCCATATATTTAAATACATTAGCGACCACTTCACGAGTTTGACTGTTCAAACTATGTTTATTTAGTTTACTTTTAAACTCCATCACTCACTTAACTAACTCAATCCGGCACTGTACAAAGATGTTTATCGCTCGAAACAACATTAAATAATGATTTCTGAGGTTAAACACGATCAAATTTCGTGCGCATTTCGTGGGCGGTGCTTCTGACCGTTCACGTCTCGATCTGTCCACTGTAGCAATCTCGAATATCTCCCAATAATTACGGCGTTATTCCGTATTACAAATTAAATCCAAAATAAGATAATTATTCTTTAGAAAGTACCAAATATTTTAAACTGGCAACGCTGCTTTCATATCAAATTGGTAGCTGGAACTGAAAACAAGCCCAACGCTGACTGCGAACAATTATTGTTTTCTTTCTTTCAAGTAATTTTGCTCATATTCCCCTTATCGTACTTGTGTAAATCGTATGGTTCGAATAGACTTTCCGCGATATGTATATGGTTACAGAAACTTATGTCAAATTGAGACATGGAAAAAACTTGGATTAGTTGATCTTTGACATTACAAATTTCGATACTTATTTTCATTTTCTTACAAAGCTTCAAGATTTATATTTTCCAATTTAATGAATTTCCCGAGCTGTACTACCTTTTGTTTCCGCGTAGTTGGATTTCCACCCTAGTTTATTCACACCCCATATATATTTCAACATTTTCCGGGCTGTATTTCAGGATCTTTGAAGCTTTTTCTCTTTTCGCCAGATTCAGTAGGGGCTAATGAAATACATAGTTCTATTTTGGCGCTAGTGAGAAAAAGCCGAAAAAAGAATGAAGAAAAAAGTCTTTCACCAGCGAAGTTTTTATTTAAATGTCATTTATGTCACTTTGACAATTCAAAGTGACAATATGAATAATAAGAAGCAATTTTCCGGTATTTTGCATCCTCAAGCAAAAAAAATGGTACCTAATCTGATAGTAATCTCACATTTTGGTAACCTCTGTGTCTTCTGATTTGATACATATGGTTAGTGACCTTTGTCCGATAAGAGCGCTTTTGACTATAGTTTATATTCATTTTCAAAATCAGGTGAATAGCATGTAAAATATTTTAAATTGTGGTCTTTCAAATGCCCAATGATGCTCGAAATTTTCTTTCGGTTAACTTTAAAAATTTATTAGGTACAGCTTCAAACGAAGCGGCCTAGAACTTTGACATTTGACAGGCGCCAATTATGCCGTTATATTCAATATTTAAAAGACAACCCTGGTAAACTTGAGGTTTGGCATGAGTTCTGTTAAATAAAAATCCTGGGGGTATTCAAAAGGAGTATTTAAATCATTGAATAAAATGAATTCAACTTTTTTCCACTACTAGCTGTGGAGTTGACAATTATTGCTTCTACTAGCCAACTGAGAAGTTGAATTTCTCTATTAGTGGTTAATAATTTTCTATTATTAAACTAGGTCAATAATGGACAAATTAAAATATTTTGAGAATTCAGGGATAGTAGTTCAACAAAAACTTGTACAACATCATTTTGTATACCCAGAAGATTGTCTTTAACATATTTGCTGCTTGAAATTACCTATCAAGATAAAATTATTTGAATAAAAATGCCATTAGTTTAAAATTCGCGCTCAACCAAAAATTACTGATGTATAAACCAAACAAAATTAATATGGCTATGTAGCCAATGTCAATGCCTTTCAAACGAGATATCACTTGCCATAACGTCCTATTTAAAATTATTGACCAGAGCGGCACTGTGACGTCACCTGTTACCTATTACGTCACCTGTTAACATTCGTAGAGAAGTTTACAACACTCTATTTTCACCCTCCAAATTTTATAATGTAAGTGTAGCCGTCTAAAATATACGAGGGGGGACTTTTGAATAGCACTGTATACATCATTTATAAGCCTCGCACCTTATTCCGCTCGGGGTACAGCCCCTCGCGAAATAATATTGGTGCTCAGTAAATAATAATAGTCTACACCACTTTGGTGTATAATATAATATTTTCAGGGCTGTCTGTGGATTTGTACGTTTTTAAAAACAATCATTATAGTTTTCAATCATTTGATTTTATAGCGGAATACTCGTATTTTCCTATCTATGCATTTAATTATAGAATAAATTAAATTTATCCAGTATATTTGAAACGGTAGGGTTGATATATCAATTAATAATTTGATTGCCCATCCAAGTTTTATACTAGAGTAAATTTCAATTCCTAGTATCCATAAAATTGGATACATACAGCATTTGTATTTCATCTCCTTTATTAAAAATTAAATGCCAGCGAGTAGAAAATCGGATTTTACGTAGTTTTTCGAAAATTATTTCAATTTGGGAGTTTTTATTTGTTTATTCATACTATTTGTGACATAAAAGATGCTAAACATTCGTAAAATAGCTATTTATGCCATCAGTTACGAAATGCCTAATTTTGTGTAACGCGTGAGATTTTTGCGGAACGAACGAAGTGATATTGAAGAGCGATATTGAAGAGGCAGCAGGTAATGCTTTATTATCAGTAATTCCCAAAAAGTCAAAGGCAGCTTATGATTTGGCATACGAAAAATTTGTTACGTGGTGTGATGAGAAGAAAATTAAACCTGTTAATGAGAAAGTTTTACTTGCATATTTTGAGGGTAAGAAAGATCTAAAAGTTTCCACATTATGGACACTTTACTCAATGTTAAGGTCTAAACTAAATCTGAAAAGGAATATTGATATTAAAAAATATACAAATTTGGTAGCATATATTAAAAGGCAAGCGGACGGGTACAGTGCTAAAAAGTCAAAAGTTTTTATTAAAGAAGATTTTGCCAAATTTTTAGTGGAAGCTGATGACAAAGAATCCTCAATGGCTAAGGTTGCAATGATAATTGACGAAGGAAGCCATTTTCGTGTTGATATCCCACCTTCAAAAACAAAAGTTATACGGCAGTTTGCAATTACCACTGGAGACATTGAAAATACGAATCTTGTTGAAATATTAAGAAAATATATTAAGTTGCGTCCCCAGTTCTTAAACACAACAGATGTTTTGTAAAATATGCGAATGGAAAATGTACCAGAAATCCTGTGGGAATTAACACATTTAGCAGTCTGCCTAAAGTTATTGCACAATTTCTTGGTCTTTCAAATCCTGTTCCATATACTGGCCACTGCTTCAGAAGAAGCTCTGCCACTTTCCTAGCAGACAGTGGCGCTGATATTTTAAATTTAAAGAGGCATGGAGGTTGGAAATCTACCTCTGTTGCGGAGGGATATGTTGAAAATTCCTTGAATAATAAAAAACTTATAGCGCAATAAATATTTGGTGAAACATCTAATGCAATGTGCGCCGCTTCCCAAATAACAGCAAGTTCGAGCAATGAAAAAAATATGTCGTCAGGAATTAATTTGAATAATTGCAATAATTGTGTTATCAATATTTATAATAATTAATAAATTTATAATTTATGTTTTTAACTCGTATTATAACAGTTTAATAAATAGAATAATTCTTTTTGTCACTAATTTTGAAATACATTTTTCGTCACCAATTGCATAAAATTTTACTTTAGGCAACTAGTTACAAAAAGTAAGACGTTTCATAATGTCAATCAGATTTAAAAAGTGTCACTTTATATGTCAAAATTAGTTTTTTTTATAAAATCATTCGTTCCCCTTCAAATTGAATCATGAAATTTCCGAAAAAACGCACTTTTATTAATCCACCCTGTATTTTGCAGCTGAATTTTTTTCTTTTTCCATAAGAAAAACATTCCTTTTGAATCTTTCAAGTTTGTAATAATTATATTTCAGGATGTTGATTCCTTTGTAGCCTGGAGAAGAGATAAAAAAAGGTATAGACCTCATAAAAAATGGAAATTGAATAATTTCATTCAACTTTATTCAACTTAAGGGAAAAAAGTTAATTTGTGTCTAAAGAAAAAAATCTACTAAGCTTTGAAAGGTCACGAAAGTAAGTTGTAAAGAAAACTACAAAAAAAAACGAAACATCTACATTTTAGAATGAATTGTTTAGCGTATTAAAAAAGGTGATCGAAAAAAATATCAATCAAACCAGTTTCGACAAGCTGAAGAATTTATTAGTGTACAAATTCCAATTTATGTTGGAAAATATGACAAATTGATAATCCCATTCTATCAATTTCGATCGTATATTTAGTCCAGGACATTTAGAACAAAATCACCCGAATAAAGGAAATTTTGGAGCAGAACAGATATCGAGATGCGGTTTTAAAAAACGACTTCTGGACCGGATAATGCATTTTCCAATTGCATCATTACTTGTACCATTATGGGAACGATTTTGGAAACTCGCTCGTAAATCGTTACTTGTATATTAGAATTACCCGGGGGTGAATTGGGGAGGAATGGCAGTGTGCATGAAAATCGCTCCAAACTCCTTACTCGGGGGGTTATCGGGAATGCTGAATTCAATTCTGGCATTGGAATTACCCTGTATGCCCTGGTCTAATTCTTTTTATTTTATTGGTATTGAAAGAAACGTGTATAGTCAGAAGTTAGGTTAACCACACTTTGTCAATTTGTTGATGTTAGATTAAAATATACAATTATTTACGGAAGTTGAAAAATAACAGAGGAAAAACATTGATTAATATGTGAGGATTGTTTTACGGTTCAATAAAAATAAACAGTAATTCGAAAGTTAAAATAACCAGGCTTGGGGAGTTAAAAATAACAAAAGTAGAGACATAATTTCAAACTTTTTTTCTCGTGAATAGTCTCATACAGGGTGTTTTCAAATGATACTTACAACGTTTGCATGTAGATACTTCTCGTAAAATTGGACAACATGATATAAGAATTAAGGAATCCAGCACATTTACTTTTGGATATACAGGGTGTTAAAGTTTAAAAAAATTAAATGTTTTAATTCTATAACTTTAAAATGGATGAATAAATTGATTTGAAATTTGGTAGGTTGTTTTTAAATGTAAAAGGGCATATTTTGATGGAAAAATATTTTTTAATTTTTGATCCAGTGGTGTATATTTGGAATAATATGTTACCTTTCCCCTCCCATTTTTTACGCCACATGAAATCATTAAATATCTTGAAAACTACAAATTTTTTGATATGTAAAGGTTGTTCGTTTTGCACGTGAAAACGATTGAGGAATACAAAATTGAATGAAAATTACTTCAAATGTCAGTGGCGTAAAAAATGGGAGGGGAAAGGTAACATATTCTTCCAAATCTACACTACTGGATCAAAAATTGAAACATATTTACCATCAAAATATGACTTTTTACATTTAAAAACAACCTGTCAAATGTCAAATCAATTCAATAATACATATTAAAGTTATCGAATTAAAACATTCAATTTTTTAAAACTTTAACACCCTGTATTTCCAAAAGTAAATGTGCTGGACTCCTTAGTCCTCATATCATTTTGTCCAATTTTACGAGAGGTATCTACATGCAAACGTTGTAAGTGTCATTTGAAAACACCCTGTATAAATTCAATTTTTAGCAATAAGACTATTACAAAAATGTATAAAGTTATGAGTAGATACAGGGTGTAGAATATATTATGTTTTTCTCCAAAAATAACGCCCTTTGGACTGTGCCAACTAATTATTCTTTTTATTACTTATCTATATTATTTTTCAATTTATTAAATTAAATTGAGTTATAGCACGCAAATTGATGATGTACTAAACAAACTTGAACACAATATTTGTCATATACTTTGTTTGAAGCCAACATATCAACAGCTCAGGCCTCCAGTAGCAGTGCCGTACCGTTTTTTGATTTTTTTTCTATTTTAATAAAAAATTAAACAAATTCACAAATTTATTATCAACTTAGATCCATCAATTGAACCTTAATGTTGACACAATCACTATTATTTGCTAATGACGTGAAAAAAAGTATTAGTTTTATTCAGTGGTCGTTGAACAATATTTTATGGGGTTTATAGATAGATAGATAGTTTTATTGTGTCTAAAATAAATCTTTTCACAAGGATACAAAATATCAATCAAGTGAGGAATTAACATAATATATTCTGTAAGTTCCTTGTGCCATTACTTTTTTTTTCTTATTCTTTTGGGAATCAAACCACAATAATGTTTTATATTTTTTATTTCGACGTTTCGGTAGCGTTCCAGCTACCGTTGTCAAGATTAACTAGCAACAAAAATTAATAAAATAATTTTTGGTCCCTATCTGACACAACGAAAAAATATGACAACTAGACAATCAATAATATTTTGAAGTTTAAGACTACAAAACTTTGTTGTCAAATTTTATTAAGGTCCATTCATAATAGATCACACCTCTGGTAAAATGTGAAATAAAATATTTTATTTTATGACATTCTAACGAAATAAAAAATAAAAAACATTATTGTGGTTTGATTCCCAAAAGAATAAGAAAAAAGAATAACATAATATAATTAGAGATACATTACGACATAGACATAGTTAATACAAAAATAAAAGTATAAAATATCTGCGTACTTGATGGTAATGTCAATCATTCACCATGTGCAAATGCACGCAGCTTTATGATACTTATGGGGTTTATACAAAATCAATTAAATTTTTTATTTGCAAAATTTTATTCTATTATCGGTAGGCCTCACCCGTACTTCAAAGAAACCACTTTGGAAGATCGCGATAATTCTAAAATTTGAAGTGTTTTCTAATCCCCCGAGACAAAGTTCTAAAATTAAAAAAGGGTCTGCTCGCCTTGACTAAGTTGAGAAGAAAAAATATATTGGAAATGGTGGCTTTAATGAGATAATGGAGATTTTATTTAATTCTATTCGTCGTTAGATTTGGTTAACTAATTAGTACATCTTATTGATGAAATTGACATTGAAATATCCCGTTCCATTATTATTAAACAAAACAAAATTTTAGAATAGTTTAGAATATTGGCCAAATATACATTCTGTTCCAACGGCTTTGTTCATTTACAACTAAAAAGCAAAACTATTTTAGACAACTACAAATTTCAGTAACCGAGCTGTTGTATCTGTTGTATGTGATTTGACAGACCAAAAAGGGCACAGAATCGGGCCGAAATCCCCTTCAATTCGAGCAAATGATTTTTTCTACTAACGTGCGGAAAGTGAATCTTTTCCGCACTAAAAAGCGTGCGGAAAGAGTCACTTTTCCGCACTAGTGCGGAAAGTAAATTTATTGACATTTGAGGAATATACAGACATTTAAATATTCAAAATATGTATTTTGTATATCCAAGTTTACCAAATGACTGAAAAATTAAGAAATTTATTATAATTTTGCTATAATTTTCAATAAAAAAACAACTTATTTTTCAATCATTTTTTAATGGCCCTGGTATAAGCCTCATCAAATGAATGTCAAATAATAATAATTAATTTGTTAATATGCATTTAATAAGAAATGTATCTTTATGTTAACTTTTGGGTTATTTTTCGCATGCTAGTAGAAAAAATAGTGTACCTAACACGTGCGTAAAGTGACTTTCCGCACTTGTTAGGTAAACTACTATTGCGATTAAATGGATTAAATGTCATGAGCAAAATTTCCTAAAAGCAACAAACTTGAATACGACAAGAGAAAAATTTTACCTTACAAAATTTTTAATTGAGTGGTATTCGACATGACTATTTCACGAGAGAAAAGCTAAAAAAGTGATAGAATTTTATACACATAGATTTGATATATTAAACGTCAAAAGTTGCCGCGACAAGACAAAAAATTGCCAGTTCAAAACCTTCAAATTTTGTCAGTTATCAATTTACTCTAAAAAAATAGTCAAAGTTAATACCACGAGTGCTTCAAAAAACAAAAAAACCCGTCAGGACGGGTTATTTTATCTAAATTCGGTATGTTTGAATGTTTTTGCCTTAAACAAGTTTGAGTGATGAAACTGAAAAATTAGGTGATAAAATTTGAAGAGCGAGTTGTGTTTGGGAAGACTATTTTTTTTCAACAATAGAGTACACGCATATTTCATATTTTGCTTAGATATTAATTTATAATAGTAAAGTTGATACCAAAAATACTAATAATAGGAAATAAACCAGTTTCCATTGGAAATGACTTCCAGATTTTAAAATAAAATTCAAAGTTCAATGCACTTTCCGACCAACACCCGAGGATTTTCGAACGCTACCGATGATACGTGTGATGTCATATCTCTTGTTTGTTTACTTATGTCAATATGGCCGGTATTGCATTAGGTTATGTGTAGTTGTGTGTTTATATTGTATTTTAATCAACTATTAATTGCTTCATCGACGTAAAAATATCATTTATATGTTTGTTTGATACCATTACGTGTTTGTGTGTGCTTTTTTTTATTTCCAAAGTTCAACGTAAAGTGGAAAGTGGACATAAATATTCGATATTTCCGAGGATATTTTAAAACTTTTAGAAGAAAATATTTTATTTACTAGTTCATTGTTCAGTGACGATTCTTTTATATTTTGTGAGTAAAGATATGGCTAGCGAAGGTTTTGTAAAAGCACAAACTGATAACTTGCCCAAAGTAGACTCATTTATGCTGCTTGAATTTCTGAAGTCAAACAGCTGCTTAAATGCAGAGGAAATAAGAGGAGTTAAAGCATTATCGTAAGTACGATTTAAACTATGTTTTATTTATATAATATATACCAACCATATTTCGATGTGTGGTCCTAAGAAAATGATGTTTTTATGGTTGATTCCTAGACATATAGGTACATAACCTCAAACTATTTAAGAATAAAAATTACCAGCATAGAAGTAGGTACTTGCATTAAAATGGTCTTCACAAACAAAAGTAACAAATATTTTGTCTGGAGTTTTAATAGACGCTGATTTACACTATGGAGCAATGCAATTCTTGGAATACAAAGGTTTTTTTTTCGGCTTTATCCATTTTTAAAGTTTTCCGAAACAAATTAGGTCACAAGAACTTAGAGCGTGATACACAAATAAGAAGGTAAACAAATGACGTCACTCCATGGGGCAGCAATCTTTACGACGTAAAGCGCGTTTTGGCGGACTTTCAAATTTTATGATTTTTAAAGTGGTTTTAAAAGTAAAGTTTATATTTTTTTGAAAAAATAGGCATGCAAGGTGTTAGGAGACCCGATGAAGCGTCAATTCCCACCAATAGCAAAATTTATGCTTGTACCCTATTGTGGAGTGGAATTTTGTATTAAATGCTCAATATTCTCTTGGGTGATGGCACTGAATCGGTTTGTGTTCATTTTTCAATAAACTTCGAAGCACTTTTAATTGTCAATAATGACAAATTCAAAGCGAAACTTTGATGTTTCAATGTAAACAGGGTATTATCGATGAGGAAGCAGAATTATCAGTATAATACCGAATGATTGGCTAGAATAACGTATTGCTATTGGTTAAAACCACCAAAATGTCAGATTTTGACAAGGGAAAAAAATAATCAAGAGGTGAATTCTCAAAATTACAGGAAATGAGTAGAAGAAAACGCTTTATCTGCAAATATTTTGTATTTTAGTTCAACAACAAGGTATAAAAAATACCAAATTATATTTTTAAAGAGATTTTGAAAAAAAACGTTAAAAACTTTTTTTTGGTAAATGTTGGACAAAACAAACGTTAACTTCAAGTAACATCTGTAAATAAATTTACGTATTGGAAAACAATTATTTACCCATTTTAATACATATTTAGTAATAATTATAAATAAAAAAAATAGAACTTTTGCCTCGTTCAGAACTTTGGGAAATTAATAATTTCTTCAAATTTTTATCAAAATCACCTTTTCGGTAACGAAACCAATTTCCTGTAAATAATCTTCGACCACAAATCCACATAAAAATTGATAAAGTTACATTACACACACAACCACACACACTTTGACCACATTTTTTCGAGTTCACTTGTTTTTTAGCGGACGTCGTCGAGCGCGACCGTCAACTGTTTTGAAAGGCCTTTAGGAACTCCACGTTCGCGGCATACTATGATGCACTGGTTCTCTCAATTCCGGGAGCTAACTACGTAACGGAAACGAACGACGATAGCCGGAAGGCGGCGACTATAAAACAACAACAAAAAAATAACAAATAATAATGACGATACGCTTTCGCTCGTATTTTATTGTTGAGTATTGTTAATAGAACGAGGCGGATGGTAATCATTAGTTTTTGAATATATCGCGAGGTATCTGTAATTTTTTTTAAACTGTTCACGAGGTCGAGGTCTCGTAAACGGTACCTAGTTATTATTTATGTACATAACTCGTTGGCAGAGTGCAAATAAAATAGTTTCGTCATAAATTTGTCGAGCTATTTACAAAACAAGTAATAATTACCTATATTTTTTAATAACTAATTTTAGGCCAGACGATAGTGGTAACTACAAGTAATTAGCAATACAGCTGATTTTTTTAAAAAGTTTACCAGTCTATCGATTTCCCAAATTAGAAAAAAAATCAAAAAACTTTTTTTTTTTTTCGAAATGTTTCAATATTTCGCGCTGGAAGGAAGGTAGAAATAAATAAGAAATACCAGCGTGTGGGGGGAGTGCTTTGCAACAAAAAAGGTTTCTTGCGTTTCTTCCGTCCGAGCAATGGTTTGTCCCGCAGGAATGCCAAACCTAACGATTAATCGTGAGATCTCACGATTTGAATGAAGATCTCACGATCTAACGATTTCACTACATATTCTCACATATTCAAGGGAATATAACGACGAGTATGATAAGGATGTTGTTAAGTTTTGGCAGCAAATTTATAAAATTCAGTTGGGAAATGGGAACCCAAAATTCAAAAATTTATGTTGTTTAGTCTTCAATTTATTATCTTTGCCACACTCCAGTGCCAACGTATCTTTTCGTTGGTCATTTTAAATAAAACACCTTTAAGAAATCGTATTAAGAGATTAGAAGGTGTATTACACACAAAAAAATTGGTTTCCAGCCTTGGCCAATGCCACAATTTTAAAATTGACTCTGATCTTTAAAAAAAAAAATAAACAGTCTCGGCTATTACCGAAATGTAAAATCTGATTCAGATTCAGATTAAATTCTTTTATATATTTCCTAAATTAGGTATATTCTTTCAGTTTATTTTTATTTGTTGTCTATCATTACATTTTTAATTTGTATTATATTTCATTACACAGAGTAATTTTTTTGTTGTGCCTACCTCGTATAATTTATACAACAACCATTATCAAACAAAAAAAGAAGATTTGACAACACCCCATTTCCGATTATTCCGAAATCTCACGATTTTTTCCGAAATATCACGATTTTTTTTTCAAATCTCACGAATTATACTTATATTCATTTGGCATCCCTGTTTGTTCGGAAAAAATTCGTTAAACTAAGTATGTGTTCCGCATCCGCGCGACTCTATTTTCTGAAGCGCGGCGAAGCACATTATAAACTATTGTACAGTTATAATTCAGATACTTATAAATAATTGTAATACGGCGTTTTAAAGAGGAAAGTGTCGGCTTTAGGATGGCATTTTTTTGTCATAGCACATTATTATTTTTAGCAAATTACTCATATATAATATAAATACACATAGATTCAAAAGTTTTGCATCACCTTCTTCGGATGCGAAGGAATTTTTTTGCGCTAACAATTTTTTGTTGGCATGTTTATCAATGTTTACCATTTCAATGTGTTCCATATTTTTTGTAATATACAGATGTTTTTTTGTAAGATAACATTTTTGGTGCGATCATTTTAACATTCAAGGCATTTGATTTTTACGATTTTAAGTGCAAACATGAATCGTCAAGTCATAAGTGAGATTGACCGTGCAAGAATAGTAGCTTTAGTTGAAGAAGGTCATTCTCAAAGGTTCGTGGCAAACAGAGTTGGCGTTTGGCAAAGAGATGTGTCTCGTGTATGGAACCGGTATCTCCAGACCAATTCTCTTCGTGATAGACCTAGAAGCGGAAGGAGGCGAGTTACTAATCAGCGGCAGAACCGCTATATCCACTTAACTATCCAAAGAAACCCGACCATGGCAATACCAGCACTCCAAAGAGATAAGAGACATGCGTTGGGAGTTCAAGTATCGATCTCGACATTACGAAGACGAATACTTGCGACAGGTTTGAGGTGTCGCCGACCAATAAGAGTGCCCAGACTACAACCTGAGCACAGAGTTCGCCGAATACAGTGGGCTCAAGAACACGCGGCCTTGCCTCAAGAATTTTGGAATTCGGTGTTTTTTTTCCGACGAGACAAGGATTTGTTTGGTACAAGATAGCCATCGAATACGTGTCTGGCGGGATCCAACGAGAGTTGCTCAGCTTGCACATTCTCGTCCCGTACCGCCCTTCAGAGGAGGAAGTGTTATGTTTTGGGCTGGTATCATGTTAAATGATCGCACAGAATTAATTCATGTGGAGAGAACGAAGACTGGTGATAGGTATCTCAGAAAGATTCTACATCTTCACGTGAGACTATGACGCGCAGCTGTTGGCAATTCCTTCGTTTTTATGGACGATAACGCCCGACCTCGTAGGACCAGAGCTGTAAATGAGTATCTTGAAACTGAAGGGATCAATCGTTTGAACTGGCCTGCCCTATCTCCTGACATGAATCCCATAGAACATGCTTGGGACATGCTTGCCAGGGCAGTGGCAGCACGTAGAAATCCACCCAGGAGTGTACAAGAGCTTGCTCATGCGGCACAAGAAGAATGGCGAAATATTCCTCAACAGAATATCAATAATTTGGTAAACAGCATGGGCAGACGACTTCAAGCTTGCATAAATTCTAGAGGTGGAAATACTCTTTATTAAAAGTTCTCATGCAGGTTCTCACTTAACCTTTTCTTTAAAAAGAATCAATTTGTATTTAATTTATTTAATTTCTAAGAATACTTTTTATGTTTAAAGCAAGTTTATTATTGGATAATAAAAATTTTTGACAAATATACACGTTTTTTTTATTGAAACTAATTATTTGATTAATCTCTGATCCATTTATAATGAACACATTTTTTTTCGGAGATTTAGGGTGATGGAAAACTTTTGAATCTATGTGTATTATATTCTAATAAAAAACCAAGTATCTCAATAAAAAATATATTATATAATAAGGTGGAAACTGTTATTTATGAGGTCTGTTCCATACATAAAATGTACGGATAATTAATTTTTCCTAATTACGAAATACGGCACTTTTCATTATTTTGTAAATTTTAGGAATCTTGAATTTACAAGAAAATATTATATATCAACTATGATAAAACTGGAGTAATTTCAATGGGGTTTTCGTAGAAATGTTGGGGAAACTTCTAAGATCAAGAATATATAATCACAAGAATAATTAATTCACATACATTTTTGAATTCTAAGATTTTTTGTATTATAAGAGTAAATAGCAATTTTTATAGATTTGGGTTGGAATCTTCTTTATTTTTTCAAAATAAAATTTGATACTCCTGTAATAAAAAGATTAATATTCAACGAACAAAATGTATATAGTGAAAATGTATAAAAGATGATATATATACAGGGTGAATCATTAAGACTGTCCAATCTCTGAACTGTAGATTCTAGACCTCAAAATATGATGATTCTGCTCAACATGCCTTATGTAAATATTGCTAGTTTCCGAGATACGGGGTGTTCAAAGTTTAAATTTAAATTTTGATTTTCGCAATAATGTTTTATGTTTTCACAATTTCTCTTTGAGCATTTGCTTTGAAGTTTTTTAATTTTGTTTACAAATTATTTATTGTTACATATTTAAGGGATAAGAAAATTTTTTATGAAAAAATTAAAATTTATTGAACTTTTTAGAAGCAAATAACTCTATAACCGATTGAGTTACACGAATCAAAAAAGAGTAACTTTTTTTTGTAGAATTTAACGCTTTTTAATATTTTTTTTATTATTTTAGTTGTAAGTTCAGCCCAAAAAAGTTTACTTTGATTTAATTAACGCCCTCTATTAGCAATGTTGAATTAGAGTGCAAATTATGGTTCCTCATGCCAAAAAACGTAAAATTGCCAATTTTACGACGGACCACCCTGTATGTATCAAATAAACATTTACATTATTATCTTCAGTGTAACTTGAAAAGGTCGGTCATTGTTTTTATTTACACGACATTCTTCTAACATTCGTTGACTTTTATGAAACTTGTTTGGTATACAACGATACAAAATAATGATAATGAGATGTTTATTTTTCTTTCTATATGATGCGCTTCTGACATCAATTCATTAATGTTGATTAAATTGTGTTTCGGCTTCGAATACGAACGATGCTTTATGCAGTTTTCACGTCGAGAGATAATTTGGACATTAGCTTATGAAAAAATATTGTATTATACACCAAGGTGGTGAAGACTATCATTAATGACCGAGCGGAATAAGGTGCAAAGCTTATAAAATGTCTTCCCCACCTCACTTTTTATTTTCAAGTGACACCCCCTGTATATTGTCCTTAAAAATTGCGTGTCGTTCCTGTCGTTCCAGGGGCCTATTTCATAAAAACACAAGTTTGTAAGTAACAAGTAGATTTTAATAAGTTTTGCAAAATATGTTATTACTCGCGTTTCATAGAACGACAAGTGTACTCTTGTAATAACAGGCAATTTTTCACAATTTTACAAGTAAAGTACTTTTTCCGCAAATCGCTAGGAAATTTTGACATTCCTGTCA
>CAJUYH010000681.1:45639-59621 GCA_910591685.1 Galerucella tenella
GTCGTCCAGGAATGTTAAGCTTTTCCTACCCGGTAAACAATGTACTAGTTATTTACTATGAATTTACCTGTTATTAACTAGTGCAGACAACGAAATTGCATCTGAAACTTGTTATCTACTAAAGTTCTTCTTCTACCAAACTTAAAAGGTAGATAGCTGACAAGTTTCAAATATACATAGATTATAGTTGCAACAAAATGTGGTCTAGTAGTTCTTCGTCAGAAAATGAAAATAAAGAGATTATTTAAATACGTAGAAGGAGAGTGTTTAGGCCTAGAATTCATTCTGTGTTTCACTCGTTATTCGAGTTTAAAGAACGTTTCAGTATGACTTCTGTCCAAATGGAACAAATTCGTATGGATATTGGTCATATGCTTCTTCATCTAACTGATTCCCCTAGTTATTGGATGTGTCGATGGGACATTAGTAAATATAGATGCTCCAACCGAAAATGAGCCTGCATTTGTTGATCGTAATGGAAACCACTCCATCAATTGTATCATTGTTTGCGGACCAAATTCGGAAATATATTTTGCTAGTGCTAATTGGCCAGGAAGTGTGCATAATTCTCGAGTTTTAAGAAACAGTACTCTTTTTCAAAGAATGGAAGAAGGTTGACGTCCAATCGTAAATGCAGTTTCACTAGGAGATTCTGGTTACCCTTTATTGGATTGGTTTGTGACGCCCACTGAAGTAAACATAGATGTAGCAAGTTCTTTCTCTTCTTGTCTATAGCAAGTGTTACAGACAATTTGAACTTGTTGCGAAAACAAGTGGTTGTTACTCACAATTATTTTCAACAACACTTGTGCCTTTGTGAAATAGGCCCCAGGTAGGTATACAATTTTTCCACTACTAGCCAAATTTAAGACAAACATTAAAAATAATTCACAAACGCACCACGAGAAGCGTTTACTCCGTCGTCTGACCGACAAATACACTGTCAGTTTTCGATATATAAGGAACGTACTCGTTATGTCATCAGTCATTTTTGGTTGAGCGCCAATTTTGAACTAATATGGCACTTTTATTCCAATAATTTCATCTATTTAGCTTATTTCAAAAGGCAAATATGTATACAAAATTAGGTTGAACAAGTTTTTGTTGACCTACAGTTTATGTTATCATCAGTAAAAACACAAGAGCTTTTTTTTATCGGATAAATTTCTCTGTGCAACGAAACAGTTTTGCCAATCACTAATTTTACGAGAAAAACTGACATGATAAAATCGCGACACCGAAGGTGGAGCGATTTTATCTAATGTCAGTTTTTCGAGCAAATTTAGAGATTGGCAAAACCTTTAAGTTAAAGAAAAATTTATCTGATAAAAGAAAAGCTTGAGTGTTTTTTGGCAAGATAAATTAACGACAGAATATTGAAATTATAAGTAACCAAACTTGCGACTCTTTGTCATTGTGTAAAAGTGACGTCTGCTTACTAGATATTGAGGAAGAGAAGTTTTTATCCGATAAAAAAGGATGCACCTTTTTTATCGATTCCAAAGCACAGAGTACACCATCTAACAAGAGGCGAATGAAAGCCGTTTTCGTGATCGCAATTTTGTGTGCACATGCGTGAATTAATTAGTATATATGTCAATGTCAAGTCGACACATGGTCGACACTTCCGTTCGTTCGTTCCCGTCAGTTACTCAGTACTCTGTGGTTTGGTTGTCACTGCCTTAGTTAGATGGTGTACTCTGTGGTATCAAGTAGTATATCTGTCAGTCTCGACGTATTTCCGTTTAAGTCCAACTTCAAAGGAACCGACAACGCTTTCGTCTCTTGTTAGATGGTGTACTCTGTGGTCAAAGTGACAATAACGAAAAATCTGACAAGACTCGGGGCAAAGATTGCAGAATATTTTATTCTGTAATCTTTGCTCGTGGTCTCGAAACAATAAAGTATGATTACAGTTTCCTGTAATATTGTCGTATTTGATGAAGCGCATTACGTTAGAGTTGGAGAATGTATCAAAGAACAATAGAAACTTGTCACTGTTTTTCTATTATATTTGATGCCACATTTTCCGAATATAAATAATAGTTTCTCACATACGATAAATGTAATTAACGCGATGTTAGCAAGTTGGCGCTAAAGTACATATTACATTACACCTACTAGATTTAACAAGTATGTATCGTGAAATTTAATTTGATGCTGCTTTACGTTATATGGCTAGGAAATTAGAGACTAGGCTATTTGAAATGTCGACGAGATAGAGCAGAACATCGAGTGGTAAAATGTCAGTCTTGGGTTTGTATAGTCCAATAATAGTATTTTAAGAATTGAGAACATTCAACCGTATAAACTGACCCATTTTATGTAGAAAATTGGAATTTCTGAAAAATAAAAAGGTAGAACGTGTCGCGAGACACACGGTAGGAACTTTAGTTGCTTTTAAGCAAAAATAATGTAATATATTTGACGTTATAGATAAACAATTTGCATATTCCTCGGTAATCGAGTAGTAAGCAAACCAGACTCTCACGCAGTAGACCCGGGTTCGATTCCCCGTGAAGAAGTTTTTTTTTAATTGTTAATTTTATTTTTAAATAATTATTTTGCTTGATATTAATAACGACAACAGGTAGACGTTTGAAATATTTTGCAGAATATTCATTATTATAGATAATGGTACGGTACCCTTCATGAGGGAGTTCAACTGGCAACATCTACTTATAACAGCATCGTATACTTAAAAAGGGAAACCGTAGCATTATACAAATTGGACATTCAAGAACTGTACGTTTACCACAAAAAAATTAGTGGAAACATAAAATTGAATTGTTAAATTTTTAATTTGAAGTTATATTACAGTTTATATAAATTTTTATTTTCTAGATTTTTTCTTAAGTGGGTCGTGGAAAAAATATGCTGTTCGACTCGTGTGGATTGTCCATATCGCACTTGAACGATTGAGCACTCCGCCTACGGCGTCGTGCTCAAACTTCGTCCCCGTGCGATATGGCCATCATATCCACACCAGCTGCACAAACTACTAGTTCTATCAAAATATGCCCTTTTACATATAAAAACAACCTGCCAAATGTCAAATCAATTTATCCATCCATTTTAAAGTTATCGAATTAAAACATTCAAGTTTTCAAAATTTCAACACCCTGTATTTCGAAAAGTAAATGTGCTAGACCCCTTAATCCTCATATCATTTTGTCCAATTTTACGAGAGGAATCTACATGCAAACGTTGTAATTACCCTTAACGTTCGAGATGCTCATACCATTTTTTGCGCGATCGTATTGAAATAAATTCCGAACAAAATAATTTAAATTTCTTCGAAATGAACGAAATGTCAAAGGTGACATTTATAATTCTCGATCAGTTTAAAATATATTTTGCATTTTGGTGAAATTGTTTTATTATTTATTACTTTTCGACGTCTGAACGTTAAGTAAATCACTTACCGACGTGTTAAACTTAGAAACCAGTAAACACAACCTACCGTCCTGACAACCGATGCTGTAAATAAACAAAAAAGATCCATCGCGCAAAAAAATTATGGAAATAATAGTAAAAATTTATCCGAACAAATTCAAGCAGATCACCAACATTGCGAATACCAGCTTTGCACAGAATTTTAATATAGCATCGGTGGTTCAGTGGTAGAATGCTCGCCTTCCACGCGGGCGGCCCGGGTTCGATTCCCGGCAGAAGCATATGAATCGCTGCTTCGTAAACGAGAGAGAGACTCAGGAGAGAGCACACATACGCAAGCAAGGCACATAACGAAGCAACGTAACATAACGTAACGTAACGGTCAGATCTTTTGCGTCGCGACCCCTGGTCGCTCAAACATAACCTGACGTAAAGAACTAAAGTTCCAACAGTTCCAATAATGACACCTGATTCCAAATATCGTGTTTACTTGTGGAAAAATTGATGTAAATACAGGATGTTTCTAAATTCTTGCGACAAAATTCAAGAGGTGATTGCTCGTTCCAAATTAAGATGGGTCTTTCCTATAACAAAATTTGCTCAGCCCATCCCTTTCCGAGATATCACCCTTGAAAGATAGTGACTAAAATTGAGATTTTTTTTTCTAAAATTTCAGTAAAGTGAGAAATTTTAAATATTGTAATTTTCGTGCATTTTCACCATTAAAAATTATGGTGTTTACTTTTTTTTTCTCTTCTTTTTGGAAAAAATTTAACAAAAAACATTTTTTTTAATGAAACAAGGATTTTAAGTTAAATTTTATTTCATAAAACTTCATCTCGAAAAAAAAGTTTCGAAATGGAATAAATTAAGGGTTGCTAATTTCACCCCCGTAAAATGGAACAGGAATATTCAAAAAATACCCGTGGTTAGTCCTTTCGAGTGCACGAGAATTACAGAATTTCAAGTTTCTAGCTTTAGTGAAATTTTACAAGGAAAAAAAATAAAAACTCAACTTCAGCCACTACCTTTTAAGGGTGTTATCTCGGAATGGGGTGGGCTGAGGAAATTTTATTATAGGAAAGACTTAATTAATTTCATAAACCAACAATCACCATCTGAGTTTTGTCACATTCATTTAGAACCACCCCGTATATTACTAATTATCAAACATTCTCAATTTAATTATTCTAAAAATACCAGAGATGGATTAAGACAACTACATGAGCATCTTTTGTACTTCCTCTTTATATTCAATAAATTCTCCCAAATATCTTTATCTCCAATTTCCAAGCTAGTCTCTTTCGTTATTAAGATCCCATTGTTGTTATTTCGCTAACTACCCTTCCATGATTGTACACAATAAAACCAATTCTAACCCTTCCAAATAACTATAATTAGGTCACCTAATAACGATTTTCACGGTTATGTAGATCGATTATTAACAATACGGTGTAAATTTAATCACTGTCTATATAATATTGTCCAATTCAGTAAGTGGATTTAGAATGGAAATGTTGGGAAAGTTACTTTTCATATTCGACACTGAAAACTCTTTACAATGGGAGTTAGGAAGTGATATTTGCAGTTTAGAAACTGGAACTGATTTCGAGAGAGCTTTAATGTAAATAATTATTGTTTGATAATGGAATACGATTATTTAAAACCTGTATAAATACGAGGATGTATTGATATCTATCTAGCCTAGACCAGTTCCATGCATAAACAAAATATTGCGTTGCCATAGCAACGAACAATAACTCATAAGAAGTGTCAGTGTGAAGTTGGACGCCAAAAAAGTAAACGCAATAAGTTAAAAGAAAAAAGATGTCCACCGAAATTGTGAAAATCGAAAAATTGGAGTATCGAGTAAGAGGTAAGCAGATTTATGAAGATACGCTTATGCCCGGCTTTATAAAGTAGAGTTAAATATCTTGAGTTACCCTGAGGGTTAACTCTCGGGTTAAATTGCAAAGATCCCTGGCGTATTACTGTAAAAATATATGAAAGAAGAAAATGTCGGACCATAAAACAGTGTTTTTTTCTATGAGTCGGGTACAACAAAACCTATAACCTCACATTTTTGGAGGTCTGGTTTGCAGAGCAAGAGGAAACATTTTTTTTTGAAAGGTCTAGAAACGTTGCAGGTTCGCTGTAATAAATGTGGACGCATCGCAACTCGTGCCCACTAATCCCTTAAAAGGTACAAGAGTAAAGGTCTCAATAATCTGTAACCTAACTCGTGCTCGATTGAAAAATTTACCTGCTCAAATTACCATCCCATCTATAGGAACAGGTATTATTGTTAAATTGGGTTTTCCTGAAGTACTTACTAGAAAGGATTTTGTTTCGGGTTTGATATTTATGAATGAGTTAGTTTTATTTCGTAATTGGGAGGGTTAAGAGCAGCTCTATAAACATGTCGATTCGCGAAGTATCAAGTCAACGTGGGAAAATATTATTAATTGTAGAACAACACAAATTTAATCAAAGCAGCAAAAAGTTAACATCTGGAGAAATTAAGTGGGTGTGTGTGAATAGAAAGTATAACGCATATTTTCGGACAATCGGTGATTCTGGTGGTCGTGTAATAACAGAAAAAGTGTTAACTCATAATCATCCTGCAATAGAAGAAAACATTATCCAAAGACATATAGTGAGTGCATCTGCTAAACGAAAGGCCTTTGATGACATTTGTGAAAAGCCTAGCAAAGTTATTCGAAAATGTTTTGAATCCAATTTAAATGAACTTAAAATGAATGATTTAAATTGTATAAAAAAAACAATTTATTATGAAAAACGTAAAAAGTTTCCAAAACTTCCATCAAATGCCGAAGAGGTGTTTGAAGTTTTAAACAATATCAATACACGCACTTTACAAGTTGAGAACTTTGTACTTATAAAGGATGTTGGATTAAATTTAATTGTATTTTGTACTGAAACTAATTTGAAATTTCTCTGTGAGTGCACTACACTTTACATGGATGGGACGTTTTCGTATTGTACAAAGTATTTTTTACAATTGTTTACAATCCATGGCCTACGTAATGGACATTACATACCACTTGTTTTTTGTTTATTGCGAGATAAAAAAGAAGACACCTACAAAAAATTATTTCGCAAATTAATTGATACGTGTAAGGATAAGAATTGGAATCTACTGCCTGAACAAATAGTAATTGATTTTGAAATCGGCATTCATAATGCTACGCGATTGATTTGGAGTGAAGCTAGATTGATAGGCTGCCGATTCCATTTAAGTCAAGCATGGTGGCGAAAATTTCGAAATTTGGGACTATCGTCGGAGTATAAAACCAAAGAAAGTGATATTGGAAAATGGTTGCGTTACTGCTTTGGAATTATGTTTTTGGACCCAGATTTAGTTAGCGACTTCTTCGTTTTTGAACTTATGGAAGAAAAGCCCAACGACGAAAGATTGTGTGCGTTTGCTGATTATTTAGTGGAAAACTATATATCGGAAGAGGCTCGTTTTCCTCCTAATATATAGGCAGAAGCATCAGCTAGTATACACAGAACCACGAATGCATGTGAATCAATTCACAGCCATTTAAATAGTTCATTTTATAATGCACATCCCTCATTATTTGTTTTCGTTGAGGTATTGCTAAGAATTCAGGAAGAGACTTACATTAAATGTCGCAGTGTAGATAATACTAAAATCGTGAGAAATGCAACAAGGAAAAAACATGATTTCCTAAAAAAGACTATAGATAATTTTAAAAATAAAAAGATATCAACATTTACTTTCGTTAAAACAGTATCATGGTATAATAGTATTAATAATATGTAGGTAGTTCTAAGTTTTTTATGTGCAATATATTTAATTAATACGTTTTATAGTAGTTTTATTTCAAAAAAATGACAACTGTATATGTAGGTTTTGAATATTTAATTATAATAAATAAGAATCAAAAACCGCAGTTCCGATGCACCCGGGCACGAGTTGGTGTATTAATTTTCTACCTGGTTTTTGAACGGGCACGAGTTGGTCAGTGATTTTCGGGGCCAGGTAATAACGGGCACGAGTTGGGAAACGCCGATAAATGTAGCCAATTAACAGGAGAATATGTTGAGTAATAAAACATTGACATTGAAATTTTGTTTGGTTCTATAGTAGGCTAAGAATTTTTCAATGTACATTTGTAATACGAAAAAATTCTTAAGGTTTTTAACATATTTAGACATATTTAGTTAAAAATGTAAAATAAATTATACAAAAAAAAGTAATTCAAGCCATAAAGGTAATTATGCAAGACCAATATTGTACGAGACAGTCCATTATCATCCAGTTTATTGCGTGATGAAATGCAACTGAGTGTAATAATTAAAGTCTACAGTCGTCTCTCACTCGTCACCCAATTCATCATTTAATAAACACGATTTAATTTCATGATGCTATTGACAAAACTATAACGTCACACAATAATGCTAATATTTGTTTGAAAATCCGTTAAAGTAAGTACAAAGGAAAATTGGTTTATTTTTGTTTGGAGTTAAGTTGGCAACTTACTGGATAAAGTTCGTATTAAGAAATTGAGTTTCCGTAAATAAAACCTTTGTTTGGAAATGTTTATTTGTTAGGTTAGCTAAAGCGGAAAATTAGTCTGTTTATATTATGCATGCAATCTTCGGAAACAATGCTTAATATTCTTTTGCATAAATTTTACCAGACATGTCAGTAGCTACTGGAATATTTTCTATTTTTAGTTAATTTTATTCTGCAATGGCAGAGTTAAATAAAAAAGTCTTACATAATCTATTAATATTAACCGGAATTAAGCAACAAGAAGGAATGGGATCCAAATACCATTACCAGACCTGGAAAGAATGCCATTCAATGGTACACAGACGGTTCATAGGCAATAGAAGGAACTGGGATAGGAGTGTTCGGTCCAGAAACCAAACACTCTTAAAGCTTGGGAAAAACCCTAAGTATCTTTCAAGCGGAAATTCACGCCGTAAAAAAGTGCGCCCAGTTCAATATTGATAGAGGATACAGAAGACCAAAGATTATCATAATGTCGGATAGTAAAGTAGCCATTAAAGCACTGAGCTTTTGGTAATCAGTTCCAGAATGATGTGGGAATGCCTAGACAAACTAGGAGAGAACAATATAGTCACCTTACTATGGATTCCGGGACACACTGGAATAGAAGGAAATGAAATAGCATATGAACTAGCAAAAAGGGGGACTGAAATACCTTTCTGGGGGCCTGAACCCTTCTGCGGAATCAGCCCCAATGTAAAATATTGGGAGAAATAGGTAGAGCCTAGAAAAAGAGAAGATCTGACCATTGGAGAGATCTAGTAGGCCTTATACTATGATATACAATGATACTAAAATCTCCCTTGTAGAATTGCTACAAAAATATTTTTTTGGGATAAATTGAAATATTGGTGGATGCTCTTACCACCCCCACCATATTTTACTATACTTTGGCTTGCAAGTTGGTGCTTGAAACAAATGTCAAATGTCAAAATTAATTGTTATGTTCATTTAACTTAAAGCCAAATTTCCAGATCGCTCCGTTTAGAACAAAAAGGACTTGTTGAGTTGGTTCCTGTTTTAATTTAAGGAAAACAAAAAAATTTCTTTTTTTTTAATTTTCTTGTTATTGTTCATACAACTACCTACAACTTATTTCCAGTAAATAAAGAAAAAAAGTTAACATTAATTACGCCCTATTTTCATCTTCCGGTTGGAAGTTGCATTTGGTACCTCATTAAACATGAGACAAAGTTCTGCATGAAAACGCGTGCGAGGGCGGAGAAAATGGCCCCGAAAGACCAGAAAAATAGGTTTTCAGTCAATATCTCCTAAAATATGGCAGTTAGAGATTTTTGGTTCAGATAAAAGTTCAGTTAATTTTCTACAAAAATGGTCCTCATGATTTTTCTCGAAAATTAGACCGGTTTCGAGAAAAACGGCACCAAGCGCACCTCGAATAATGAGCTTCTGTGCTGTATGCCGGAGAGCACAGTCCGTATACACATCAGCGGGGAGACAAATTATTCAATAACTTTGTGAAAAATGCATATTTTCTCATGATTCAAAAATTCATGTGAAAGAGGAATTCTGCTGCTATCATACCCTGTGAATTGAGTCACGCTTGACTCTTTTGGCCATATCGGAACACGGGTCAAACTTTTTGCTCCCGGGCAATTTTGACCTCGCCAGGAATTTGTTCCTATTTTTTTTGTATTGCACTAATTTACTCAAAATTTTCTTGATTATGGGTCCTCATAAGGTCCTTTGTCATCCCTGAAATTTGTATACCCCAATTTTTTTTAATTTTCATTTAATCGTTGTTTATTGAATCCCAAATTTTTGGATCGCGGGGAAATTTTGTGAACAACCATCAATTAAAAATTTATACATGATCCGATTGGTCTCTATGATACATTATTTGAAAGCTAAGAATGTCTACCTTTCGATTGAGCAATTACTTTTTTTGACGAAGTCGTCCTTCAATAAAATTAGAAAACGCGGGCTCAAGGAAAAAACTTTATTTTTTGGTGGTTTTTTTTTCCTTCTCTTTATTTCTAACATTTTAACACCTTAACTAGTGTAACGGGGGAATTCCCACCTTTCCATCGATGTATATAAGTCATACCTTTGAAACCCCGGGGAAAAACCAGTATATCTAAAAGTATACGCTATAATTTACTACTTTCGCTCCTCCGTCGTTAGCCGCGCGTGTGCTCTACGTGGCGCTCGTTTCGTCTGCTAATCTATTTGTGGTTCGTGTCAGTCACGCCAGTGTTCGAATTATAAAGACAGCGATAATATGTTATCCCAAGAGGTAGAATTAGAGGAAACTGTAGACTCAGAAGAAGTTGTTGACGGGGTAGTGCTAGAGGGAGCTCTAGACCCAGAAGAAGTTCTTGACCAAGAATCAGATGATGACTGGTGACGAACAGATTTATGTCATAATTGCAATGTATTTTTATATACTTTTTTCATCAATTCACGGACAATTAACCCGCGAATCTCTTGTACTTTTGTTAGAAATTTTCTATGTCATATTTTAGTCTATAATGTATTATTCTTGTATCATTATATTGGGTTCTCCCGTTGATAAATAAATAAAAAAAAAATATATTTTTCTATAATAAATGAAACATGGAGAACGTTTATAACTCGTTATTCCAAAAACCTCAATCAGTCTGGTTGCAAAAAAATTTGCAAAAATTTGCGGAGAATCTGCAAGAAATTGTTGCTGAATATTATGGGTAAATATTCTTCACTCTTGAGGCATTTTCAGTTTTTCTTACCAAAAGCCTAATGAACTTCAGTTTTTTGCCACATGTGCAAAGCTGATTGCTGCTAGATTCAGGTCCACTGGTGAGGTCCATCTCGCTAGAATTAATCTTATAGCCCGTTTTCCTAATAAGTATATCTTGAGGCCTCATCTGAGAGGAGAACAAGACCCTCGGAAACATAAATATCCATCAAAAGTGTCTTTCATTTATGGCACCGAGGATTTTCCCAATCTGTTAAATGTGGTGGCGCCATCTACAATTGGTTTCCACAATCCATAACATTGGAAATAATGGATTTCTAACACCCCCCAGCCCAAATTTTGTACAAAACTTGCATATTTCACAAGTCTCAAAATTTCCGCTATTTCAACCCGATTTTTTTGCAGAAAATATTAATGTTGCGGAAAAAATCATAAGGACCATTTTTGTAGAAAATGACCTGAACTTCAATTTTTATCGGAACCGAAAATCTCTAACTGCCATATTTTAGGAGATATTGGCCGAAAACCTATTTTCCTGGTCTTTTGGGGCCATTTTCTCCGCCCTCGCAAGCGTTTTCATGCAGAACTTTGTCTCATGTTTAATGATGTACCAAATGCAACTTCCAACCGAAAGATAAAAACAGGGCGTCATTAATGTTAACTTTGCCTTTTTTTCCTCCTTCATTTACTGGACTTTAAAAACCATTTTGCAAAAATTCTTTTAATTTTTCAAAAATTAAGGGTTGAAAAAATATTTTTTTTTAAATATTGCATAACGTCATCTTATAGGGTATAAAATTACCTACAATTTTGATGCGCACAATTTTTTTGTACAATCAAATCTAAGAAAGTTATGGACGAAAAACTATCGCATTTCACGTGCTCCAAGCTATGCTTGCAAGCTGAATCGCAAACTCGAGCCACAAATTTAAGAAAGCATCTGTTGCATCATCAAATTATATAAGGTACTACTAGCTAAAGCAATCAGAAGATCTTCACCGCCTCTAACTCAGCCTATCATTGATAATAATCTATATTACCCCCAGAAGACATGAGAAAATACATAAAATTCACAGTCATAAACAACCTCAATATCTCGTCCGTTTACCTTTAATGTCATTGGATGGTTTAAATATTCTTCTGGTAAGGTATTTTCCTCGTCTATCTCAACCACACTCGAGAGATTCAAACTGTTTTCCTTATTCGTCTAACTACTAATGCCTATTTGTAACTATGTAATAAGAAGAATGTAAATTAAACTGATGAAGCTCAAAAGACACGAACGTACACTTGGCAAGGGAAACGCATGAAGAAGATACAACGAAGTAAAGCCAAGAAGTTCAGAAACGTTGAAGATTTAGTGATAATAAACTTAAATTTATAGGTGAGACTTTGAACACAAACAGTAAAAATTCATTAATTTGACACTCTTTCAAAACTGATGAAAAGACGTAAGACACATTGCCAATACGAAAGGTACATCTGCATCCTATTTTGAATGGTGTAATTTCTCCCGATTGAAAGATCGCGCTGACGTATATTCTAAACATCAACTAATCAAAAATTTTATGTCAAAGGTTAGGGTTAACGTTTGTAATGAATTTAAACGGTTCATTATTGTGATATTTTGATTAGGATTAATCACAGACCTGCCTTTTTGCCATTTCTTCCAACGTAATGTGTTAGAAGGACATTAACAATCAATGACGCACACTAAGAAGGGTATTATATGAACTCTATATGAACAAATTCAGTACGTCCATGTCTCGTAGCGAATTCCCACGAGAAATAGGAAATATCTCGAGATCAGAAGGTTGGACATTAAAGATCTCAAGAAAAATGACGGCAAGCAAAAAATACAAAATTAAATACCATCACCTATGGAGTTTAAATGGTCAAGATGTTGATGGACATTTTGCTGTAGAGAGGTAAAGAATAAAATAAGACAAATTTTTAGCTTGTTTAGAAAAATATCAAAAATATTTCACCCTAAGAGAGAAAGTGTAATAATTGAAAATTTGTAAGAACTTTTCCATTTAAATTTAAACAGTTTTTAGAGTAAAAAGGAGAAACTTAAATGACATAAGACACTTTGCCTGCCTAGTTTCTATTATGTATCAACATTTCATTTATTTTATGAAATGTTTTCAAACTATAAAAAGACGTAAATAACACACTCGAATAAAGTTGATTTGATACGCTGAAAATCATCTGCATCTTGTGAAAATTTCATTTCAAATAAGTATAAAATTTTATTTTTGTTGTTTAGAGTATTGCGACTGAAGAGAAGCTTTAATTCAAAATATCGATTCGTAACCCCCATATATGAACATATATATCAGGTGGTGGTAATTGGGGGAGTGACCTAAATATAGCATCTCATCTTAATTTCCGTTTCACCTTCCAAATCGCATTATAGGCGCGCTGAAATGTAGGTACACTAAGAAAAATGCTACTCGCGTATGGTATGATCGCGAAAAGTTTATTCGAGCAATGCAATGAGAAAAATACTTGGAAGAGAGAGAGAAGAATCATTGTGCGCAGTCAGATGTTGCCAAATGTATTTATTTGTAAAAGTTATTCCCAATTTTTATGGGCAACAATGTTGAGTACCAATAATTGTTAAATCGAAGTGTAGATTTTATTTATTGCAGATTGTAATTTGTCCATTTATTTTCTTGAACTATATTATTTTATTCTTCTTTGTTGATCTCTTATTTTTCAAAAGTCAATAAAATTATAGTCTTTCTAATGTTAATGTGATGAACCATATTTTTAATCCCTTTGAAAGAAAAAGCCGCCCAATGGCGTGCATTATTTAAATCCACAATTTAATAAAACAGCGCGCAGTGTTTCTAAGCATTGATAATTATATTCAGGAATATCACAAATCAGTTCTAAAGTTGGTACTATATTGTCCCCGTAAACAATCCGTTAATAACATGTTTCAAATGGTCTCCAAAATGCCATTCTAATTAATTAGTAATTACAAACACATTATATTCATAAAACTCACCCTAACGTCTACGAACAAATAAATATTAGGTAGGTATATTGATATCAATTCACTAAACTCACCCGAACAACTTCTATTATTTTAAATATTTCTTTAAAACAAAATTCACACACGCCCCTGAATGTAGGCTGTTGTCTTAGCAGGCTTACCACCCTAAAACGTAATTTTTTTCATGTTACAGTAGTCCGCCTGAGTAAGTGACCCGTTACTCCGTTATATTAGAAACAATAATGTACTGGATTACTATAGTATGTACAAAAAGTACGAGGTGTAATAAACCCTAATTAAGTATGCAAAACCTTTAC
>CAJUYH010000682.1:0-59617 GCA_910591685.1 Galerucella tenella
TGATAGGCTATGTTTATTAATTAATAACTCAAAAACAATGGCATGTATTGAAAAACTGAAAAGGACTTTTCGTTTCAGAGTCGTCTCAGCTATGACTGGGTATACTCTGGACCATAAGTTATGTTATATAGTGTATATATAATGCAAAGCGCGACCTGGGTCAATGACTGCTAGGGTTCATGCATAATATAAACATTTTTAATGCACTAGTATTAATACGTTGTTGGACGCCTATTAATTTTCCAACGAGAATTAATTAATTTTCGCGACAATAATTTACACCGACAATATGAGGCCTATCTCTTGGTCTGTATAACGCCTACAACCTAATATATATTTAATACAACAATACTTGACTATCATAATTGGGATAACCACACGACGAACTTATATGAAATTAATGTGGCAAAATAAACGTTATTGTGATTATTCAATTTAATGAAGAATAATTGAAGCAAGATACTTTCGACGACTTATATCTCGACAATGATTTCCAAATTTGTCCAATATTCGTTCTCACACGACAATCAATATTGGCTGATGTAGTTTTGATAATAATTAATTATAACGCAATATCATTTCAGTTTTACTCTCAATATTCCAATGGACTGTCAATACGTTATTTTATACAATCATACTCGAAGATAATAATCAGGCTGGTAGACCAGATGTGCCGAAGAGAATCATTCGGTACCTTGGTCCTTTACCTAGGGTTGTCACGTAATTACCCTTGACTTTACAAGTGAGGGTGACAACGTCTCAACGACAATTACACCTCTCAATGTGGTCTTTGTTGTCTTTCTCTATGTTCACTGTAAAACTGAAATTTATTCAAGTCATGGCAATAATCGCAAATTAATTAATTGTTCTCCAATACTTTTAGTGTGATCCAGCCAAAAACTGTGTGTCGAATAATTTATATTTATAATCGTTTACATTAATCAATTGTCCCATTTTATTTGCCGCAGTATCTTTTACTTTTACTTTTAACTATTTTTGGATTTGACAATAGTTGATTTAATTTTAACGCCTGAGGAGAATGTCCGAGGGTTTATGTAGAGGTCGGACAATAGAAATATATTTTCTGTCCCAAATTTAATAAAATAATATTATAAAACTTGTGTGCTTCCTTTCTGAGTGAACTCTAGTATCACGATTGTACCCTGATTCTCATTTTTATTTACATAACAGAAATTATTGATTGCAGAACATCATTCATTGCAACAACTTGTAGAGAATAAAGAAAAAAAAAACGAGTGAATGTTAGAGGAAACCATCGTATCATATCAATCTTTTTCTCAACTCCAAGCATAACCACATTCTCGTCATTTATGACAGTATGACGTATAACCAGTTATTAATAAAATGGTTTTGCACTAAGATTTAATATAATTATTTATTTTTCTCGTTCTGAAAAATGGGATATAGCACCTTCCGGAATAGCACAGTTTCATGTTATTTAACTTGCAAGTGGAGTTAAAGTCAGTAGTGGTTATATAACCATCATTGGTGTAAGGGGCTTAAGACTGCTATGATAAAAAAAAAAGGAAAGAAAGACGGAAGAAAAAAAAATTAACGTTATCACTCGAAATGACGCTAATCTAACGCCTTCATCCCCAATGCTCCACGTGCGTTCTATGCCAACCCCTCAGGCTCTCTGATCCGACTTGACTTTTTGTAACGACTTCTTCTGTCTTCTTCTCACTGTCTTCTTTCACCAATTGTATTCACACAGTAGCGAATAGTAAGACGAGGGTGGAAGAGTATATTCAGCCCCTCTTCACGTCACAAAAACCCATCGCAGTAATTATCCGATAAGCGGAAGAACGTTGGGCCGCTCCTCGCCAAGCTGTTGACATATATACCTATGCACCCTTATTCCTGTATATGCATACATGTATATATACATGTATATAAGTATATCCATGTGTGTGTGTGTGTGTGTGTGTCAGTCTATATATGATAGGCCAAAATTCGCTTTCCAATTACTGAGTGGAGCATTGAATGGTCCAATTTCTTCTTTTCCATCCACAGCGTTTTATTCTTCCTCTCCGCAAGGTTCATTCTTTGAAATTTCTCTCTTGTGCATCCCCCTTCAAGATTTTTTTTTTCATCTTCCCAACGTATTATTATTTCTCGCCTTTATTTTTTTCTTTTTTTTTATTCATTGTCATTTTATTATTATTATTTTTTTTTTTACAGAGCCACGTCGTTCGCGCGTCTTTGCGCTGCGGCAGATTCTTTCTCTTTTTTTTTTTCATTTCGTCTTCATTTCCTCTCTCGCTAAACCATATCACCTCGTAGACGTTCCCGGACAACGTGCGCCTACTGCAGCGAATCTAATTTTCCCGCGTACGAACGCAATTTTTAAAAATGAGATTTGATATCTCGAGCATATTCCTTTTCAGTATGTGATATGAGACACGATATCGTTTGCGTGACTAGAAGTTTATTTTTTATTATTTTTTCTGTTTATTGTCTTTTTGGAGAGTCAACTTGAGAATGAAGATTGTTTTGGGGGCTGGGATGTTGTGCAATTGAATGGGGCGACGAGTAAGTTTGTACCTATGTAATGGTGTAAAAAATAAATATCAGTATGTTGTTGTGATGAATCGTTTAATAAACTGAGATAATAAAATAATTGTAGTTAATAAGATAGTGATTGAGTGTAATTTATCGTCTTGCATAAAGAAATATATTGGTTTTTTATTGAAGATTTAATTGGATGAAGGCATATTGATATCAATATACTTAATGACAAGAGGGAATAAAATTTCGTTCAAATAAAATTGACATTTGATATATTGAAATAACTCATTGTTTCAAATGCTAATAAATAACATAATTCAATATGATGATATTGAATTGTTTGGAATAATTGTAGGAAATTGGAATCTAATTCAATTCTCCCTTGAACTGATATTAAACATATTATTTTAATTAATATAACATAGAATATTGTTACTTACAATCATATTAATAATAACGGGTAATGTTATCTAACCACAATTGTATTTTATTGTTTTTCTCGTGGTATTGAGAAATAAAATTGATAACAGTATGTTATGAAAAATGAATTTGTCATCAATCATACTATATGAGAATTGTTTATTTACTGATAATGAATACTTTGTCAGCGAGAACATGAAAAAAACACTTTTGTATGTAGAAAAAAAAATATTATGGTAATTAGTCAATACGTTCCATGCATAGAGGAACTGTCGACCAATCCTTGAATGAAACGCGAGTGGGTAAGAGATTTTTATTTTTGAAACAAGTTTAAAAAGTGCATTTTGTTTTTTTTCAATAATTTGACTGTAAGCAATTACTTACGTGATATTACAATTTCAACAAAATATCTCTTAATGAAATCTATTGGAAGTGTAAGTGATGAGGTCAGAGATTACATGACGGACGGGATTTTTGATTATTTTACAGTTATAAAAATTTTATTATTTATTTTATTAATTTTATTTATATTTTAAAGTATATTAAGATCACGGCGTATAATTTGGATAGTTTTTTAGGATGAAAAAATTACGAAAAGATAAGGAAGAGATGGAATGAGCGAGATACAGAACTTGACGTCGATAATGAGAAAAAGAATTACATATTGTTTCATAATGTTCAGTTTGTTCTTTCGCAGGTGGGAGGGGTATGTTCCACATCATCTAGTCCAAATGAAAGAATGTGCATGTTTCGACATTTTCAAAAATAAAAATTTGTATGATAACGATAACATATAAAGTCTCATGGTGGTGCATATCTGTTACTCGCATTCAAATATTTATTCATTTATATATTTAATATCAAAATGTGAAGACTGCAACCATGACATGACATCTGAAATGAAATATATTCATTGTTATTACTGACTTGTAAAATTTGATATAGCTAACGAAACACTAAAAAAATTCATTGAATTTTGTTTGAGCACCTGATGATTCTATTTAACTTCATTGTTATTCACGTTACTGTAGAAAAAGCCACATGTATAAATCGATAATAGAAATAATATTCATGAATACTACATTCACGTGTTGGAAAAATGTATTTTGAAGCCATATTGACTCAGCTGATGAGATATTTCGAACCTTTATGGCCGGTATAAGTACTTGTATCATTCTAAATAAATTGAAAAAAAATTTTGTTCATTTTTATAGTGGGTGGCATTGAGCGAAGCGATGGAGAATTATAAAAATATAACTGTATTTTTCGTTGTGGTATTGTTGCATTGCGCGAATCTGATGGTACTTGACTCTGCCGAGGATAAATTCCCTGCCAATGATGAAGGTAATAGATTTATAATTATAAATAAACATTGCATTTATGTATAAAATTTGAAAAAATTCAATAATCTAGTACAATTATGTATTGCGTTTATAAATTCAACAGTTACATTGAATATTATCACAAAAGAAAATAAGAATGTTATCAAATTACGAAAAACCGAATCATTTTTGGCCAATAAAAATCTCCCAGTGTGGATTGTGAGAGGGAATGAGCCAGAGCAATTAACACCAGATAATGAGGTATATAATTTAACTTCAACTTAAAATATTAATTATTATGTGCTCGTGCTAATTGCGTTGCGATTAATTATATATCAAAATGTGTGTCAGTTCAATCATAATTCATCATAGTTCTATTCCTACTATCTAACTAAAAATATATTTTTCAAAAACAGTTTGTGATTTTATATATTTTAAAGTGCATTATAAAAAATATATTATCGCACATGATAAAGTTTGTTAGAATCCTTCAATTTATGTTAGTAAATATGACGAATTGTCATTTTATAAATATTCCATGTTACAAAAATTGTAAAATTTGTTTGAATTATTACGATAAAAGAGAAATTTCAATGAAAAGTAAAAAAAATTAATGCAATTCTATTTTTTATTCATTCAAATACAATAAATAATAAATAGAAACTGTTCGAAAGAGTTTGTAAATGAATGTACAGATTTTGCTTGCCAAAATTTTGAATCTATACGCATCTCAATAACCAAAACTATCCTTGCATTATTACGACGCGTCTATTTAATTTATCTACTCGAACCCACTAATTATAATAATAATCAATAACAATTAACTATAATCATTCATGATCAAAATATCATTGACATCATGTAATAATCAACATTAAAAATCAATAAATTGCTACGTCTCGTTTAGAACTTACTTGCAATTTGTTTAAAAAAAACATTTATATATTAAAGTGGTAAAAGTGCCGAATGAACTTTTATTTTTTCATAATACCACTTTCATTTATGTAATCAGGCGATGGAGCATATTGGACAATTTAACGTGTACCATAATAGCGATGACTCTGCAGCCGCTGTGTTTTTTCATAACAGACAGAAATTCGTAAATATTTATTGATATAAGCACAATGGCAAATAAATTCACTCGGATTTATAGACAAATAAATATACACGTAAATATTTTGCAGTTCGGTACCATCGATAGTCGTTACATTATAAAAGCAATTCCTATTGACGAAATAGATACACCTTTTCTACCAAGTGTGGGTGGACTTTCTGGTGTAACGTTACGACGTCCTGATCATGGGGGATCGTGTAAAGATAAACCACATGCAAAACCACATCATTCATCATCCCCTCAGTCTCCAAATGCGCATGGTAATATATAATTTATTAAGAATAAAATAATATTGGGAAATATTTCGTATATTTTTATTAAAAATGCATTCTTGGGCATTCAACATGTGCCCCATCACACGCATTTAATTTTTGTTGATTAATAACATGTGTCATGTAGATGAATGAATCAACAGGATGACTTTATTTATCGGAAAATAATAATAACAATAATTGGATTCAACTATAATTAAAATTGAATTGGACAGTAATTCATTTATTTATTGAGCAGTCCAAATATGGCTCTCCTTCAATGATCTGGTGTTATTATCTTTCACTTATTTTATTTTCTGCATCTTTTGAATTTTATAATTGTTCAAATCAAATCAATACATATATCGTTGTTTAAATATGAACAACTTAATCGTAATAGTACAATAATTGAAAAGTATATATAATCAGTAGAGTGCAAATATAATTTAAAGTTTACATTGTCGATGTAGATTTTTAATTTCATAATTTATAATGAAATTATCAGTTTTGAAATTAGGTTACATTATCAAAGGCTGTTCATTCAACCACTCATTCATTTTATTATTTATCGTCAGTTAACTTCATATTTTATAATTCAAAACACCACTACGTGCATAGATGTACGATAATTGAGAATTATACCCTATTGACATTTTTTTTTCATAACAATATGATCATAAAATAAACAAGTCTAATTATTGAAAGTGATCCCTTCGTTTTTAAAGGACACTTTCAACATTTTATTATATTTATGGAATAAGCACATTTATCAAAAATACACAATATTTTTTCATAGAAAAACGGAAAACATTCCAAACTCAATTATCAATTTCATCTACTCAATATCGTCCAACTGTTGTTTATATCCAAATATTGGTGATCGTTAATTATGATGTAGTACAAAGAATGTAAGTAAAAGATTAACATTTATATTCATATTTTGATTAATAATACTTTGCATTATTGCAAATAATCGCTTTAACATAGAATTTTTGATGAACATTTCTTTGATTGTATAGACGTGGCGAATCCGATAAAAGTGATGGAATTGTTCGTTATATGTTGACACTAATGAATAGTGTTGACATGTTGTTTTCAAAAATAGATGAGCCAACAATAAGAATAAATATCGCAGGAATCATTATTGCAACTGTAAGTACACGTACGAGAATATTACTGTGATAACTGTTGTATAAATTTCGAAAAATTCGTAGAATTCTTGAACAATGCAGAGAATTTTAAGAATATTTTTGGTAATTATGGCCATGAGCTTCCTAAAAAAATTCCTCATACAGTGTTTCGGATATTCCAAAACTTTTTCCTATAGGTGGTGCTGTCAAATTTGACATACAATACAATTTAAAATAGTTACAATCAATTTTTTCAAATAAATGCGAAATTTTCGATTATTTTTTTTTCTCAATTTCGTATTTTCATGCAAACGAAGCCTCTTCTCATTGCTCTAAATGTGACGTCTAGTGGCTCTATTATCTGTTCTTTGAAGCCTCGTTGGGATTTTTGGAAAATTCAACTTGGCGACTTCAAGATGGCAGCCGAAATATGAATTTTTTTTTCAAAATTTCACAAATTTACTTCTTGAAAATTTTACACTTTAGTAAGAATGTCTCATGTATGAAAATCTCAAAACCAGTCAGAAAATGTTCTTAAATTTTTTGGAGAACTTTCTACGATATTTCTTGGTATATTGTTTTTGTGATTTTTGTAAAAATCAAACATTGTCTGAAAAAATTCTGAAAAAATTTCAGCGCACTCTTCCACTAAATCAACAATAATTCGATTCATAGGACTTTTTTGACCAAAGTCTATGATGTTTGAGATCTAAATTTCCAAAAATAAAATTGTCTTGAAATTAGTTAAAAAGCCACTCAATTTTTTACTGAATTTTTTATAACAATATTTGATTTTTACAAAAAATTACATGATGAAGAGACTTTTTCGCGTCAAAATACGAAATTACGAAAAAAAAGTATTGAAAAGTTCACATATAGTCGCAAAAAATTTATTGTAATGATTTCTAATCGTATTGCAGTTCCAATTTCCAAGCGCCATCGGAAAGAGGACATTTCATACTATCAGAAACGCTGTATTAGGAATTTTTCTTAGGACATTTATGCATTTATTCATCGTTCCAGCATTGAATGGATTAATACAGATAATTTAACAACTTTTTTTCTCTCTCAATGCATCGCTCATTTATTTTCCACTAACTCGACTACAAATCAAAACACACTTATACCATCTTGTATAAAATAATTTTGTTGATTAGGACCGTAAGTCGTTTCCCTTCTTGGCCACATGTTATAAACAGAGCAACAATAATGGATATGTTAAGGAATACATGGACACCTCCTGTACCAATCCTGCTATAGAAACCTACCTCAAGCAGCAGGCGAATGTCATATTACCTTCTACTTACAACATGGCCATATTTCTTACAAGGTTCGACTGATAAAATATATTTCTGATATAACTTGAAATTCATAACATTGACAATGAAGTATAGTCTTTCACTATAATATAATTTGTATTGTTATAATTAATGTCACTTGTTTAGTTATGATATACGCTATCAATATCTTTGGCATCAGAAATTAGTGAACGGTAAGAAATTAGCAAACAATTAAATAATAATATTTGCAGATTATAAACTTACATAACAGACATTAAATTTACTTAATTATCACAGGTCAAACATCGAGCTCTGCAAGTACTCAGTATGACATTGAAAAAGCCGGGGCCACTGAAAAGCCCATTATAACAATGTTCGAAACAAGATATTGGGATAATTATCCTGTCATCGCTCATGAAGTCGCGCACGCGTATGATATTATTTTTCATTCAATTATTAGTATTGACAATATGCACGAACCCTCATAAAAACTTTAACATTATAGGCTAAGATTCCATTCACATGATCCAGCGCCTTATGTTGATGATGATGGAAATTGTTGCGCATATCTCATGAAACCAAGTGGAGTATTTTGTCAAAATTGTTTATCTTGGAGTCCAGCTACCAGAAAACATCTCAAATTATTTTTCCGGTAAATATCGGTTACATTGTAAAATTAGCTAACTGGTATTGCGATTCGCATGATTGAATATGAATTAATGTTGTACAATTTTAGTTCAAACGAACGTTGTTTCTTCATCAATCGACCCCGCTCGCTCGATGAACCAACAGCGCGAATAATCAAGAGTGCTGATGAACAATGTGAGTGCTATGGATATAAACGGGCAGGAGTTACACAACAGGTTAGTATTTATTGTTGCTTCAATATTTACTAATGATTTGTTGCCCATTATTGAGACTGTAACAAAGAGATACTACTTAAAATTGTACACGATTTTCAAATACATATCAGGTTTGTTGCAATAAAAAAAAAACAAAATTGATATCTATGTTCTTCTTATTGCAGTCATTGGTTGGTAAAATTTTTAAACTTCCCATCAAACAAATGTGTGAAACGAATTTGTATTGTCACGATAAGCAAGATAAGTTGCAGAAGGCTCCTTTTCCTATGGATGGTACACCATGTGGTGACAACACGAACGATATTACCAAGGTAACATGAATGTTTATTTTACATATTAATTATTGGCTATAGAAAATTTTTGGTAGGAATTCGAATGGATGTCGCGTTATCTTCGCCGAAATTGGTGATTTTTAAAATAGGGTTAGATAAGTGGAAATATTTCTGAAATCACCTCTCATCAATATCTTAAACTGTAGAGATATACTAAACATCAGTGTGTTACATATTAATTTATTTGTTATTTAATTTGAACGATCAAATTAAAATATTGAAATGATTATCCGATGCCTGGTCATACAGTGTCGTTGTATATTGAAACGATGGCATAGGCAGAAGTTATTAGTTCATCTGTATAATTATCTTGGCATGTTTACGATTTTTTTTATGGTCGGAGGAATCGTAACTGCTTTCATTTTTCTCATAATTGCGATGATTGCAATTATCTATGATGAATTTTTAATTGCCAATTATATTTTCAGGTTTGCTGGAACAAGAGATGTAAACAACTTGGAAAATATTAATAGCACCGAATATAAAAGGAGAGAAAATTGTAATATTAGGATGAAACCAATCAAGAATACTATTCTAAATGTAGTTGTTTCGATCTTGCTGATACACTAAAAGTAGATGCCGCTATGAATATAAATGTCATAGGCTTCCTCAATAAATGATTAATGATTACACAAAATATATAATACATTAAAACCATAATTGTACAATATATATGAATGATAGAAGTAAATGAATAATAACAATAGAGGTGAGTGAAATATACTTGAGCTATTCTCATTGTACATAAATGTTGCCACGTGCTGATGGTTACGCTAAATCGGATGTTTAAATGTTTGTGAGCCGTGATTGAGTGACGCTAAATGCAATTAGCCAAATTGCAGATGAGTTATAATATTTGAGGTGAGTGAGTTACACAATGATTGAAAAGGTTGAGAAGATTTGTGTGAATAATGATTGGATCATAGATCAACGATTGAATTGTACAATGGCTAACGCCACGTGGTAAGTCGCACACCGCACTTGCTTGTGGTCACACAAATGCTTGATCACACAATTAATTACAAGTATGAATGAACAATTGTTATGAGTGATGAATATGATGATAGCTAACTTAGAGTATAAAACATACGAATCATACTGCAATTCACTAACTGAACTTTACACTTGAATTGATCACGAATACGTTTTGTATTAAAGAAGACGGAAACCATCAACACCTCCTTTTGCACATGGCGTTAATTTATTGCATATACACAAGGACACAAACATGTCCATCAAATGATTGATTGAGTGATTGGCAGCACCATTTGAGTCTACTGAATGATCTAATTCTCATCTAATTGACTCTAATGGTCAGTTTAATGAGATGACCCACGAGGTGCTGCCACCTTATAACCCCCAGTACAAATAGAAGTCAATTAAAATAAATGTAGTTAGAAACATTTTCATAAACCTATACGTATCCATTTATCGTTGAATGCGAAAGTTTTTTATCTTAACGATGTTCCCTAGACCTGGGAAAAATTACGAATTACTGTTTGAAATGTTTCGATTTTAAACACGACTCCACTTTGAGAACTTGATGTTATTTACAGTATCGAACAATCGAACAAAGATGAAATTATAGAACTCTTGACGATAATTTTTTTGTGGTAAGTAGAAGTAGAAATTAAATTCGGTCGAGTCGCCTCATGAAATACAATTTGTAATTAAAAATGACGTTGTCCACAGCGCTTGACTATCCCTTCGTAATCTCCCAAAGAACCTATTTAAATTCAGATATTGATGTCTAGTTTATTGCACACGTCACAATAATATTGTAACACATCAAGAAATTAATTAAGAGCTCTATAAAATTTTATTTCTCATTAATTAGCAAAATATGATCAAGTACTTTTGTCTTGATGATAAATTTTATATTCATATTTGATTATTCAATATTCAATATGAGACGTAAAAATTAGCATAGATACAACTTTATCTTTGGATAATACCTCAAGATTATATTCATGAGCATACAATAATTCTGTCTATGTAAATAATCATGGGCGCCATCAGTAATTGTATATGAAAGATAGAATATTGAAGACGAATATAATGTCAAGAGTCGATTTACAGTTGTCTATTAAAAAATTTACATACCAACTGCATATTATTTAACGCTACCACAGAATTGATTTATTCGAGAGGTTGTCAGTGCTGTTAATCATCCAACTGGTAAGGGCAAAAAGTAAGAACATCGACATTACATTTTGGAATGCAATGCTGAATACTTTATTAATTTTGTTTGCATGTGTATTATTTTCATTATTTAGTCGAATCGCGAGTGATCGATAAAAAGGAAAAGGAATTACCTTTAACTTTGACGAAAGCGCATTCATTGTTGGCAAATCAAAATCATCTACCAGTGTGGACTTTTCGAGACAAACGCGATGAGTGAATTTTTGGAAACTATCATGATGATAGCAAACTACCATTCCTAATTCGATACTATGGAATATTTGACGATAGTAATATTACAGTCAAAAGAAATAAAAGAGATAAAATAACATGCCAAAATATCTCTCTAAGTTCAACTGTTTCTGCTAAAATACCATTCGAAATCATTTTTGAAGATCTCGCACAACATAGTATCATTGTACTTAAATCTCTCGATCTAAATTGTCTGGAGAATTATTGTGATGAATCTGATTCTTGATACGTCCATGTTTACCAATCATGTGCTTTATTAAATAATGATGCGAGGTTTTAATTCAGAAGTACTGCTAGCATATTTTGTACCAAAACATTTATTATCCCAGTCCACTAAATATTACACGGATACAAAACAACCATTCATGAACATCTTCTAGATATCATTGTCAATGAATGTTCATGTCAATAGCCAATATTAATTAAAATACGCGTGGATATAATAATTATAATGATGTAGTATTGGGATGAAAAAATAGAGTTATGTTGTATCAGCAATAGCGACGAAGCTTAATTGCAATTTATATACTTATGTTTCTCTTATAAAGAGAAAAATAAAAATAAATGTATATTATAAGAAATACAAATCTTAAATTTCGAACTTTATCGATTATTTATCCTTGACAATAATGCATGATAATAAAAATTTAATAATTACGTAATGATTTTTGCTCGTGGTATATACTTTCAATTGACATTTTCACTGGACTGTGGGATAAGAGTACATTCAACAACGCACATATTATTTTAAATTACATAAATGCAAATATTTTTTGGGACTAGAAGATAATTGATATTGTTTCTTCTTTTTGTAAGTTAGTTTGTCTTTAACCTTCCATCATCTTTTTTTTTCGAATATAAAGAATATGATATGAAAATATTTGGACACTCGTTGTGTACCAGATCCCGTCACAGTTCAAATGCTAAAATTCATTATGCAGTAATTTCAGCTAGTCAATATCAATTATTTATCCACAGTGTTTTCCACAAACGAGTCTTCATCACTTGATGTATTTTGAAATATAGAAAATGAGTATACTCATTTATAAACTCGTTTATAAACGTAGTAATATATGTCATATATAGTTCTATTTATAGCTAGTAATAATTATCGATAAATCATTTGACATTGAAGATAGGTGATTGTATTTTCCTGCGACGTATACGAGAAAAATTAACGTTAGACTCATAAAAGAGCTATCATATTTTAAATCTATTTCGGTATTAGTGAAATGATAATTTAAGTTAGTCATGAGATAGCAACAAGCATGAACTCGTAGATGTATTTAAGCGACAAAACTTAAAAACTGACAGTTATATCAAAAATAATTTCGTGAATGTGTATTATTACCGTTGCAATGATGAATTCATTTTATATTGCTCTATCATATAGTTTGATTATTTGGTCGTCTGCTAATGCCGTTAACCATCCTCCTGATGAAGGTAAAAAGTACAAAAATCAACATTATATCATCGTATGCAATATTGAACAATTTATTAATTCTGTTTGCATATGTATTATTTTTACTATTTAGTCGTATTACGATTAATTGATGGCATGCAAGTGGAATTACCCATAACTTTGAAGAAAGTGGATTCGTTTTTAGCGAATGAAAATCTACCAGTGTGGACTTTAAGACGAGACAATCCTGACGAGTTAATACCAGATTATGAGGCACATAATTTTACGTTCAATATTCCAGATTTGTGGTGTTTACAAAAATCAAGAATAACAAAGACATAAACTTCAAACGTAATAAACAATGCGATTGCAGAAGTGTAACAAATTAACACAAAAGTTGATTCATTATACCAATTTCAATATAAAAAATCACGTTTTCGTGAGCAAAAAATGAGTAAATCAATATCGGGATTGATTTTGTAATGGCTTCATAGACAAATTCGATTTGTTTAAATAGAATGCGATGTGACTTCGATATATTTATTCGATTAGCAATTAATTTTTCTCGAAAACATAAATAATTAAAATGATAGAATATATAAGCTACCCATAATTATTATTGTTTAATTCCAAACATTTTTGCGTGTCATCACGGTGTGATAATGAAGGTTTGGTATCGCCTGATTTTTTAAATGGTATAAAGACAGTGAGTGTTGACATTGGATAATATTATATGAGAAAATTTTTTTTTACTTTTTCAAATAGACGATGAAATTGATTGGGTCCTACAGCATGTATCAGGACAATGCACAAACTTCAGCAGCTGTATACTTCCACCAGTTAAATCTATTCGTAATAATTCATATACATAACACGCCTTATTTTGAATCCGTCAGTCCAATTTATAGTTGATATATATTCCATACATTTTGCAGTTTGGCACTATTGATATCCGTTTTATCATCACCGGTATCACTCTTGAGGATGCAAAGAAACCAGTTGAAATAATGTATTTTGAATCTGTTGGTGTAATGGCGCGACATATAGATACTTATGGACATCGTATGATGAGATCGGTGGAAAAAAAAGACCTACCTCTCCATCATTTGGAAACGATTGGTAATACATATTCATTACAAATATTATAACGTATTCTCCACTTTATACTACTTACATTTAGTAGAATGAAAAATTTTTAATAAAGTTTACATTGTTTGATGTAGGGGAAGAATTGTCAAATAAAAGTCAATTCTCCATCAGATCACGTCGAGATGTCCAGGATGTTTTTTACGTGAAAATATTAGTGATTGTTGATTATACTGTAGTACAAGAGCTGTGCGTATCGAACAAGAGATAGACTTACTCTACCATATGCGGATGCATAATTTATGAATTTATATCAATTGTAATAAATATACGTTCACGTTTTAGGGGATTGGATCGTAACACAGGAATTGTGAGATACCTGTTGATATTGTTCAACTCCGTTGATATGCTTTATTCAAAAGTTGAAGGTCTAAACATAAAAATCAATATCGCAGGAATAATTATTGAATCTGTAAGTATGAATATGCAAGAAACACTTATAACTATATACATGCGTAAACTTTAAAATGTTTTAGTAAAATGTTCGATTGTGTTGTATAAAAAATAATGTTTTGATAAATTCATCATCATCAAATGCTCAATGTACCACGTCTAAATTTGTATAAATGATCCGTTTTTGGACAGATAGTAATGTCTTCTTCTGATCATTCCTAACCTCAATGGAAAATCACATACGCAGCTTTTATTTTCCACTAAAACTTCAAAGTTATCAGACGTGAATAAATGAATTTCTGCAATTACATATATGATAAAATTTTTTGTATTAGAACCATGGATCTTTCTCTTCAATGGATCATTGTTATAAACACATGAATCGAAATGGAAAAGTTGTGACTTACATTGATGCACAATGCTCCAATGAAGCCCTAACGTCCTATCTTAGCAAGCAATCAAATGTAATATCACCTGATTCTTACAATATTGCCATATTTTTCACAAGGTTTGACTTTAATATATTTCATAATTTTCCATTTTTATATTTAATAAAATAAAATAATAATTTACTGATGTTATTTTTTCGACATTCTGATGATTGATGCCACACATTACTAGTGATAATCTACGCTTCAAACTGTTGTTCATCAATAAAAAACTAGGGGGTAAGTATTGAGCAAACGTTTGATTCAAAATTTTTAGTAACTATAAATGAATATAGTAAATCTACGGTCAATGTATATAAATTGTTATAATAGGTATGACGTCTTCTCGAGTAGTGAGCCCTTACGTAGCAAAACAAGTCGACGCTCCATTGGCACCCGTTGTCACTGTCGAGTATAAGGAGTATTTTGGATACTTCCCTGTCATTGCCCATGAAATTGCACATGCGTAAGATATTTCACTATCTAAATGTTGACTCACGTCTTATATAATTATTCATTATGCACAATTTATTACAAATACATTTTAGGCTCAGATATCATGGACATCATACAGGACCACATTTCAATGAACATGGAACGTGTTCCTCGAGTCTCATGAAGCCTCATTCAGAATTTTGTGAAAACTGTTTGTCATGGAGTTCTGATACCACAAAGCATTTCGTAAAATTTTTCAGGTATACTTATTTAACTCCCAATATTATTGAACTTTAATTGCAAGCGATTTGGTGAGAGAATTATTGTTAATTGAATATTTTAGTTCTCGTAACCGATGTTTTTTCATGCAAACACCTTCATCATTACTAAAACCAGGACCACGGGTGGCATGGACAGCAGATGAACAATGTCGATGCTATGGATATGAATCAGCAGGAACTCCAGCGAAGGTTAGTTGTTATTGTTGCGGTTATTTTAATAATATGAAGCTTCAATCTATAGATATGTTATGTAGCCAGTGCCTCAAAAACTCCATGATTATTTCTTGGAAAGGAATAATAGTGTTTTCACGATGGTCTCCACGTCATTTTGAAGTGTGTAAAAACAAATCGGTATAACTGTCGTTTTTTTTGTAGCCATTCCTACATACCTTCAGTCGTACGCAAAATGACAAGTGTCAGTTGAGGTTGAGATGTTATGATAAGAATCATAAATCATTCCATGGTCCCTTTCCTATGGATGGAACGTTATGTGGTGAAGATGCAGACGGAACGAGCCAGGTAATCAAACTCTTCATTTTTTATATTAATTATTAATAATAAATAAATTTAAATGATAATGTTCAGTGTTAATGGAATGATCAATCTGGTGTCTAGGTTTGCTGGAAGAAGCGATGTGTATCAGTTGGGAAAGATGCAAAATAGTATCTATATACTGATTTTTGTCAAATTCATTTCGTATTATGTAGTAATTATATCAGGTACATTACGAACTTTTTGCTATACTTGATGCAGGATAGCAAACTTTGCTTCTAGAAATTCAGTTCAATTCATTCAAATCAATATTTGAATTGAGATCTTGCTTAAATATAGTATGAGTCTATGTGTGAATTCATTATCTGCAATTCATACTTGTTTATAAGACGGTTTTGACTTTTTTTTCTTATTTTTGGGTGGTGATGGGATAAATAATCTTAAATTGTAATCACTTTATGTGTGCACGTCACAACGTATTTGAAGAACGTTGCTGTAGTTGTGATTTGAAAAATAAAAACACTTTACTATAAACATAAACAAAACATGGATAAAATTTAATTTACGTTCAACGCAAAATTTATAGATCACGAGCTTTATTTCAATCGAACAAAATTCTGCATTTTTGACCTCCAGTTTGAATTAGACATTCCGATTTTATAAGTAGGCAATATGCAATTATTACTCGACCACTATACCTAAAAACTAAATAAAATTGTTATTATTTCTGAACTTGACATAAATTTACAAGGAAAAATATGTTTTGTGGCTGAATGCTCCTCTCTTTCCCATATACAAAAGTAAGTTTTGTACTTCACAAAATACTTTTTTTATCACCCACTAAATCAATAAAATTAAAAAAAATTGGGAAAGCAACAACTGCAAAAGATCGTTTCCAATTATTATTCAAGTGTTTATACGTAAAAAAGCGAATTATATTTGGTTCCATGATCATAAATTCAATCATGACATTACACCAAATAAACCATTTTGTCATAAATGCCAATGTTGATACGAAGCCGAGTAAGTAACAAGTGTAGTTGATAACTGAGTAATAAATGAATATTTATGTACACGAACCAATAAATACTGGAAAAAAAAAACAAGAAGGTTAACACCATTGGGGGTGGCTATAAATATCTTTGCAATAAACAATAGCATTATACAGTTACAAATTTGGTAGGTGCATTGCAGTATAATGGTGGTTGAGTGTCAAACAGAATTGTGTCGATAGTTGGCGCATGGTTGGCGCAAGCTTTTCATGGGTTATGCATGTTATATACATATAGACAGATATATATGTATATATATGTTGGCATTGTGGTCACCGATGCTATCGTGATGATCGCAGCTCGATAACATTCTCCAATAAATTTTCACCACCGATAACGAAGTGAATTTAAATTATTGGAGTATTATCGCTGGCTATAAATGTGCTGCGGCCGTTACGACGTATTCCGCGGGGCCGATTCGTCCTCCATTTTGACATTTCTACTGAAGAAGGCTCGACAATGACATGCAATTCACTGGCAATTTGCCATGAATTTTATTCTCTATACGATTTGTCATCACATTTCATTATTTTTCGTCTATTTTATGTAGCATTGTAATTATATGAAAAAATATTAATGTAAAGTTTACTGTAAAATTTTTTCAATGTTCATCCACATTATCTATTGAATTTTCGATTTTATTTTTGATTGCGTAAATGTTCAATTCATGTGAGTGTAAATTTAATTCACAGCATTTAATCGTGGAGTGAACGCAAAAAAAAAACAATGAATAGGATATATAAATTTAAGTGTTACACACGAATTGATAGCGATAAATTTGTACGATTTGAAACACCCACTATTTGACATTCATTTATAGTTAACCAACAAATAATTGTTATTGATAATTTTTTACATTTATATGAACAATCACGAAGCCCTATCAGTTGCAATAAAATAAATGTTATATGAGTGTACAAATAAAATTCATAAATTAGTGATAATAAAATGTAAAAATGATAGCAAAAAAAAATTTTTCTATTTCTACTAATGGTATTGAGTTCCTTGGCATTTTGGGCAACCCGAAGATGAGGGTTGTTTTTACCATCCATGAAATATTGTCATCATCGTGGCTTAATCGCGTAATAAAATGTTTTTGTCTTGGCTGTTTGTCTACTCCCCAAGCATTGCCGCGTTGCATGAACACACAGCCCACAAATTCGCACAACTATACACACCCACACACACATACACACACAATACAATAGAAATGTGAATCCAAACTTTGGTCGAGGAATAATAAATAAATCGTTATGGCCAAGAGCCAGATCTTTCTCATCTCTTTTATTTCCTCTTCTGTTCTCTCTTTGCAAATTTAACGTTGTCTCCTTTCTATTTTTTTTATTTTTCGTTATTCGCAAACACACATATATATTATATATATACAATATGCCAACACGAATTGGCTTCGTGTATGTTAAAATTTCTTTCGCTTTTATTTCAGCAGAGTGGACGGGTGGAATTGACTCAAGCGCGCCGTAAAACTTTCATGTACATTGATAAGTTTTCACCACTAAAATTTCTTTCATTATTTTTTTCTTTTATAATGCACTTTGTGTCGAAGGTCACAAAGTAAGAATGAAATAAAAATAAAAGAACGCTGAAACCAGGAGGAAAAATAGTTCAATTAACGACAAATTATTCTCATAACCAGTAAACATATGGGAAAAGCATCATCAGAGAACGACCCGGGGACGAAAGTAATCTTGCTCTTGCAGAAGTCCGACTATCTTCTACTAAGGGAACAGCGACAACACTCAAGGTAGTCGTTTTTTGAATAAGTGTGCTTATCACCTTCACTCATTAGAGTGAAACTAGTCAACGGAAGTTACCATGGTGGGCCACTACCAGAAACGACCAGACTCCAGGTGGAACACTACCCAGACGAACGGGATCGCCGGAATATAAGGTGGGCCATTACCAAATATCCCAAATAACGGGGAATTAAGGGACTCCTTTGTGCCCAATATCCGTTGGTAAGGTGGGTCATTACCAAACTAATATTCATTGGTAAGGTGGGATACTACCATACCACGATCCAAAAATCCATATCTATCAGTATATCTGGGTGGGAGCCTGGAAATAGGCAAAACCATTTGGGAGGGGACAAACAGAAGCCTAAAGGAAAGTATTAAGATTACGAAATACCAATGTTAAGAAGTATTGTCCAAAGAATAATAAGTAGAAAACAATCACAAGCAAATCTAAGGTGTTCAGATCTGTTCAACGTAAATATCTATAAAATATCTTATGTTATGTTCTATAAATAAATAAATGTTTTAAATAAAATATAATACGTGTTAAATTATTTTGTGCAACAAAGAATAATTCGTTACAACTTTCATATAAAATTCATACAATACAGAAGAAAAAAAAATACAATTCATTCATGACATTAGTATCGTATATAGTATGTATGTACTAATCTGATAGCCTCAAAACGATGTGGTAAAAAATAGCACAAAACTGATTTAATTTAGTGTAAATATTTCGATATTTAAATTTTTCCAGGATATTTTTTTTTTGCAAGAGATATCTTGACGATGGTTTGTCAAGGCAATAAACAATTATCTACTGTGCAATTGTATCAAACTTCTATGTGGTTAAAAACCATTAGTGATTAAGAAGGAGACAATGTTATTAGTTTTCAAGAACAACCGTGAAAACGTTTCCAAGGGCTGTACTTACATTTTAACTTTTATTACCTCGTTAAATCGATAGAGCAACAGCACCCAGTCGTTTTTCCTTTTTCCTACCTCTATTGTGTATGTACTGCATACTGTTATGGCTTGTTAAAACGTAAGAATCGTTTCGTTTACATAGTTTGCTACAAAACAGTCTTTTCAACTGTACTGCCAACCCACTATAAACTATATGTCACTTAGAATAAACTTATCAATTGCCATTTTTGCATTAGAAAAACATTTGAATATAAATGTTGAATAATATTCACCAATTAGAATTGAATAACCATAAATATTTTATTCCAAAGATACACCATGAATACCCATACATACTGTGGGAGAACTATTTTTTGTATAGAAATTATTTTATAAATGGTTTTTGTATTTTTCTTTTTTGCAAGATAGAACGCTCAAATTTCACTGCAATAATTTTTTGTCATTGATATTTTAATCCTAACCACTGTATACACAAATTTACAATATTTATTCGTGATCAATACAGAAATTTAAATATTTGTGTTTGAATAGAATATTATACAGAGTGGTCGGATAACCAACGAGAAAATAAATTATTGATCAAGTTATATTTGCACTAGAAAATATATAAGTGAATGCACCGTTCTGTGTTATCAATTTTAATTGATGATGATTAAAACACAGATTTTCGTAATCAACAGATCAACTATATTTTTTAATTATTCTTTGATAATCACTTTGTCAATTTAACAGAGAATTAAACATTTATTTGAGGTTTTTAGATTGATAAGTAAACCCATAACAAACAAGTCCTTTTTTTTTATCTTGTCCCACCCGTGGGGCAATGGGAAGTATGCCTGAAGGCAAAATGGAGTACCTAATAATAGAGGGGTATACCTAATTATATATTGCCTTGACAAAGAAAACACCCATGTATGACCATTTTCCTCGATCCGTTTTTTGTTTAAAGTCTTTGACCATACTGAAATGATAAGAAACTTCAATTGTGATTTCAAATTAATGAGGAGCAAGATAGAGTAAGGACTATTTTACAGAACTCCATTATGCACCCTTTTCTTCTATTCAAATAATATAAACTAAGTCAGAAACTTTGTTAAAAAAAGTATCAAATGGAATACATATCTTATAAACTGTTAAATTCTGCCTTAGGAATCCTCAAAACTGCTTGTGATATTTTATCTAATCACATCAACGTCAGGCGTAGGAGAATTAAGAATTTTTCAAAAAAATCTCTGCATATGACAGACAGCGCTCTAACTCCATCGCTCGACGACTACTCACGCACTGTCAGCGGCGACGGTCACATTTCTAACGTCTCTTCTCGATTCTAATCGATGAGTTCATATCACTCCATACAGGCATTCCTTCATTTTGCTCTACCCTGCCCCTAATATTACAAAGATTTTATTACTAAAAAGGCTACTATATTACTAAAATTATCGTTTCGTAATCTACCATGTATCACCAATCATTGACAAAATATCATTCACAAATAAAAAATAGTCTCAAATATAGAATACTTTCATTCATTTTATTCATACAATTAAAATAAAATTATGCAGCTCACTGGATCGAATTTCTCAACAGCATTATGTACTATATGTTCACATATAGGTATACTGCATACATGCACGTGTGTCTGTATAAACGCAATGTGTATAGGGTATATAGCGAAGCGCGCTGTTGCGTATGAGAGGGTAACATGTTTGTGGCCGCAGCGTATCACCAGTAACAGGATCATAGGATTATAGTGGCAGATTACCGGATTTGATCAATTATTGTTCTTTCGTATCTACGTCAGGCCGGTATCGGCTATATACGCATACGTATATAAACCCAAATATACCAACACACACACATATATATATAGATGATTCCATGATGAAATTATGTAGGCAGTGATGCTTTCCATGACTGCACATGACATAAATATATTGAGGATCTGGCAGTTTTCCTCATCTGAAACATTTTAATTCAATGAAATTATTTTTTAAATTCTATATCAATTAATATTGTCATATTTAATTGATTATTAACTCATTGAATATCAATTAATTCGACTATTATCATCTATTGTATATTTGTTACTATTGTATAGTATCAATTAATTATGATGAAACAAAGTGAAATTTGTTTGTAATAGATATTTTAAGGTAAAATTAGGATTGCATGTTTGCTGCTCTACTGATTTATTAAAATGGTAGCTATTGTGACTATTTTGAAGCTATGAAAAATTCTTACTGGTCGACAATTAAAGAAATTAATTGGCTACTTAGACAGTTGAAAATATTAATCGATATCGGATAATTGTATATCATTCTAATCATTCGAAATTTTAGCCCTGAAATCAAACGACAAAGGCGATATGGTGGCGAAATGATAAGGACATAAATTGCAATCAAATACGAATGAAATTGTTACGTGGCCATTGTGAATATTGCATATCATGGTAAAAGATAATTTTCACTCTCCCTTTCTCACTCACTTCGGTCGAGTAACTATATCGGTATATATGGCTATAGGCCGCTTATCTCGAAACCGTGGCATGCTAATCGACGAGACTGGTTCACCATTACAATTGTACGATACGTGCCTATATGTGATCACATAGCTATACATCCTCATCGCACTGAATAATCCGGGGACAAATATCTCGGTAGCATTAACTGCTGCGTAGTAGAAATAGAAGTAGTAACAGTTGTATTAATACATTTTATCCATTTCCGTTGATAATTCCTCTATTTAACGAAAGAAATATTGATGACAGGGTGAGAGGGTACAACGAGACTGGAGTAGCGCTTGAGAAAAGGCGACACGTGGCAATAATAGAAGCGAGCAAAGACTATAGGCATCGTTTCTGATTCCCAGGCTAAATTCCCCAGTGACATTCGGTATACTCCACGTTCCTCTTCTCCACTGCTATACTTAACTTTCTGAAATTAAGAGAAAATTGGAAAAGACTAGGGGATGTACTGGCTATGGGATTCAGTGAGATAGTACAAGAGAGACGAGGATGATGGCGGTAGGTGTGTGTGGAAGTGAGAATTGGTGAATGAAGGAAGAAGAGAAGTATAGAGGCAACAGCTACCGACACCCTTCTCTTACATTTTCTCATGGGACAAGCAAATACTGTAATTTCAGGTTTTGTTACACGATTTTATCTTCAACAACTGTATTATCGTTCCGCTGACTGGTGTTGGTATTGCATTAACACAATGCACTGGCCTTTTTTTTTATACTGTCTATAATTGTATTAATGGAAATTTAACGGGCAACAATTTATCATCGTGTAAAAGCAATTTGAACCTAATTTTTTATCGCAATAATCGGTGCTATTTTTATAATTTATTTCCATTCACGATATTGTCAAGTATTTATCAAATATAGATGATATTTATGACATGTTTTGTTGTATGAAGATATTGCAAAGTGATTGGAGTATTTTCAAAAAATTGCAAATTTTACCTGGGATTTTTTTAAATGTTATTGAATAATTTTGAATTTATTTGATATAATTTAACAAGAAATTATAAAAGTTTGATATATTTTTGAAATTAATCTAAAATTGTATAGTAATAATTAATGCAATTATGAAATAGTTAGACTTTACGGAAAAACATTTTGAAAGTATTCCCGAAGTTTTCAACAAATCACAAAAATTAAATGTGTTTATTTTGCCAAATTGAAATAAGTACATTGCATCAATTCAACAAAAAAATTCTTTGAATTGTGGAATATTATGTATATAAAGAGACGCTTGTATTGCTATTTATTTTATGGTTATGTAATTTCCAGATGAGTAACACCAGAAGGTACCGCATACAGAGAGAATCTTCAATCTGGCGGCGAATTGCTTCTTGCCCATTTTCATTTCGCGACTTAAGCACAAAACGTTATCAGAAACACAATGTGGCGCTGTGTGACAGAAATGTTACTACACGCACAGAGGAAAAAAAAACATTGAGAAAGATAAAAAGATGGTTCCTCCGTACGGAAGAACAAAGTGTCTGACACTACACGTAAAGTCTACAAATAAAGAGAAAAAAATAAAAAAAAACGTAAGGAAGCATATAAACGTGTTGTATGCATTGCGAGAAAACGAGAAAGAGATGAAATAATGGAAAAGAAGGAACTAAAAAAAAAATGGAAAACGTGGTATGTTGCGAAGGCGGCCCCTGTGCTTGCGATTAGATGACTTGTCAACCTACGAGGGGTGGAAAATTGCATTTTACAAACTTGTTTCGAGAAAAGAATTGGAAGGAATTGCGCACAGTGGTGGAGTGGCAGTAGGCAGGTGAAAAATAAGAAGAACATGAAGACGAAGAAGAAGAAGAAGGTCTTGGATAGTGGATAACATTGGCTGTACGGAAGTTGCTTTGCCAGTCCAAGGGTGGTAACTCCTTTTTCACTCTCATTCTTTCGTCATCCTACCCGAAAATCTTCATCATCTCCGAAGCCCTTGATGCTCAAGAGACTGAGCTAAGATGAGAAGGTGGATCGATATATATATATATAAGAGGGTGTCAGTTGATAGCTGGAAGCGACTGCAAGTCTCTCAAGCGGCGATGTAAAGTCGTCTCCCTTGCAACGTCGCAATGTATTTCAGCCCCTACATATACACAATATTTCCCAATGTCTTGTTCATTCTCCTATACCTCTATAGACCCTTTTCTATATGTCCTTGATGCATACATATATCACCTTCATTTGCTACGTGTATATACCTGATGCTATATATGCTCCACCTATCTTGCATTCAACCTCTTCTACCTATTCCCTTCATACAAAGAGACACACAAATTGCCTTGAAACTTAGTTTCCTTGGATATAAAGGACTTTCCGATTACGTTATCCGAACTCCGTGATTGATCTGGAATGACGATTGCACGACGGAGCAGTGAACACGACGCAATGCTGGAGTGATGGTTGTGCTAGTTTAACCCGACCCCAACCTCCATTCCATTCATCCTCCATATATTTATACCCCTGAATGCTGTATGCTTTTCTTTTTCTTCGCCACGCATGATCACATTATCCACTTCAAAGTGATTTCTTTCATTTGTTTTATGTCATAATAAAAATTTTTATTTATTCATTTAATTGTTACTTTCAATTTTTATTGTGTAATGATTGACAGTGTTGTTGGAATTATTTTAATTTGGAACTTAGATCATTTGACAGTGATGTACATGTGTCCAATATGGAACAGGTTGATTTTATCGTGACTGAGATGAAAAATTAATTTATATTTTATTATCTATTTATTTGATACTTGATAATACTCTTGTTAATTCTTCATCTTATTATTGCATACAGAGTGCATAATTGGAGAATTAATAATCGTAAATGTGATTATTCATGTAACAATTGATGATATCGATGTGAGAACGTTTATATTGACATGTCTTATAATAAATTAGGTCAGCAGTAGTATACACACCAGATGTCGGGCGGTTGATGTAACAAATCAAACGAGCCAAGTTATTCAAACAGCAGCCATGATGCGCGCATATACTCATTCGACCGGTGAAAAGCCCCAACGAATTACAGGGGTCAGTGATTTTATATTCTACAATATCCTTTTTATATATATATATAAATATATTGAGACATTTTTTTTTCGCTCTTTTTTTTTCATCAATATATTCGCATTCACTTGAATTCGTCCTGTATTAGCCAATATATATACATTGGACACAATGTTTATGCTTCTGTTTATAAGCAGGGACAAAGAAGAATTTGTCATTCAGATAAAGTGTTCTATATGTGTATATTTACCATCAGTTCTTTATCCTTGATACGCCTCGGACTGACTATTTATTTTTATTCGATATTCTTTTTCGTCTTATCCCCCCCTTTCGTATTCTAATATTGAGATACAACCTGAAAATAGATCCAGGATCGACACAAAATTATTGGGGTACACATTGAGTTCTTTTTCCTTTTTTATTTCACCCTCTGCGATTTTATAGTTGAACGCTTCAATTATTTTTCATCATTCATTCAACATACACTGACTTTAGCATTTGTGAGAGTAGACATTTTATAGATTTTTGTTCAGTTACGAGAAATAAAATGGAAAATTAATATTTCTAAACATTCATTTGTTTTTTTTTTGTTTTTGGTTATTTTTGTAAAAGTTGGGATGTATATTTTTAGTTTTGATAGGGAGATGAGGTGATATACGATACAAAATTTTAGGGAAATATATATATATATTTTTTTTTTATTTGTTTTCAATGAAATATTCCCTTGAGTAGGGTGAACTGCGTGTCTGCACGCGGTTGTGAGTTTGGACGTTTTTACAACTGATTGAGCAGCAAATATTGTCAGCTGACGTGGAAAAACCTCTATCCTTTTGCCATCACAGTGCGCACCACGTCCCTATATTACTTAATGCATCATAGCGCAACTAGCAACTCCTCTACATCACACAATAAATATTTATATTCAAATATTAAATATAAAAAATATAAAGAATGAATAAACATTCGACAATCAGATAATTTTTATACTGTCATAGAAAAAAGAAAATTGAAAATATATTTTTCGAAATGAAATTTCATATAGGTATACTGCGAAATATATAAAAATAAAATATTTTTGCAAATCTATTATTTAAATCACAGTTTATTGCTCTATTATCCAATCATTTTATTTCCATTGCTTGATATAAATGTTTGGATTGTCACCTTTTTCAGTAGTTTGTTCCATTTTATATAAATACAGATTTTTTATATTTCTTATGCACTACCATCTTTATTCAGACTTTTTTTTTTGCGAAATAAAATTAAAATAGAATGAATTAATTTTAAATGAAATAAAAAGAAAATGAGAACAGTAGATTTAATGGATGTGCACTGACATTCAATCGTTTTGAATGTCTTTTATTAAATCTACCAATCCTTTACTCATCATACTGGGATCGTTGGTCATTGTTATCGATAAAACCGCGAATTCGATGAAATGTTCTCAATACATTCATGATAGGGACTTTATATTTGAGGTATAGAAAGCGCGGATGGTTGCAAGGAGGATGGCTGAAACTTCCGTTCAGTCAACGTATCAACTATAGTTTCATTGTTCGGGGGCCTTTTCACATTCGATTGTCAGCCTTCCTTCAATATCCTCAGTTCAGCACTCGCCAATCAAGTAAAAAAGAATTTATCTAATCCTTACTCACTGAATCAATATAATAAAATAAAAATCGAAATTTCGTATTTAATTTATAGTAAAAGATTAATTTTTTAAACTCAATTGATTGATTGAATATGGAGAAATTAATAAATAAATTTAAGTTTTACTGAATCTCAGTAATCATTGAAATGCAGATGAATTTTCATTATCTTCAGTATTCTACTAAATACTTGAAACAATTTATCAATAATTGAGAGTATTTTTTCAAAATTCAGATTAATTATTTCAAAATTTGAGCCTTGAATATTTCAATTTTAATGCCAAAGTGCAAAAAATCCTCTCGCTTCATCATATACCATGAACATTTTGTATCAGCGAATCAGCAATTTTGCATAGGCGAATTTTATCATGAATAGTGGGATACGGCAAAAGCCAATACAATATTTCAAACAGTGTAAAAACAAGTATTGTTATAAACGCTAGTCATATGAATATATACAAATCGAATTTTATTCATATAATATTAAAATAAAAATTTTTTCATTCTAATAAAAATATGAGCAAGAGTTTGACGCATCAGCCCGTTTGTAAACGTGACGGGAGAACCCGTTGGGGCAGAAAGCAAAAAAAAAATGACTGGCTTGAACGGAGGCAATCAGACGCCCGCATATGCTTGGATTACTCTCGCCGATTGACCTTCTTATATTCTTCTTCTACTTATTTTTCTTTTTCTTCATCTTGCAAGACGTCTATTCTCTACCACTATGAACACACAATTTCTTTTGTTTTCTACATCCCTCTGATCTTCCCTCATCATTGTCATTTTGTTTGTCGCCCTATTCGCTATAACTCCATTCATCCATGTTAAAGTGATGACAAAAGCTGGAATATATACTTTTAGTAAATTTCATACTGACAAAAATAGTTGAATATATATTGCATTTAATTAAGTTATGAAACACAATAAGAATAGAGTAAATATAGATAGGTATTGATTGGTTGAATGTGCCGGGTGACTGCTTATATGCAGGTGAAAATGTCCGTGCGATTTTCCAAAGAAAAACCATTCACTGCAGTACAGACTTCTGGCTCGGGTTCAGTATATATTATTGATAATGGTCATGGAGAGAAGTTTATATAGCTTTTGGCTGTATTACACCCTGTATACTGCAACTGACACCGACGATTATACACTCGATGGGGTTATTCGTGAATGGGAAAAAGCAGGAGAAAGCAAAGGGAACGGTAGTAAAGAGAAGATATAGCCACGTGTGGTTAACAATTTTCTCACAATATATCTAGAAGTAATGCCAGTATCAGGAATGTGCTATTTATATCATTGAATTCAGAGTGATGATACAGACATTACTTTGGATTATTATTGGTGGATGGTTTAAGATAGTTAATTTAATTTCATTGTTTCTTTATATTGTTTGAATTAAAAATTTGTATAGTTTTTTTCTGTTTCTATTGTTGATGATAAAATTTTGTCAAGAATTTTGAGATGATAAATGATATGGGGAAAAATATTATATTATTTTGGATTGTGATTATTTCTGAAGAATATTTGAAAGTTTCAGTCAGTTACAATTTCTCATTGTCATATTTGAGATCAATATACATGTGCGATTGGGGATTTGATGGTACACGAGTATTTACGTAAAAATTGGATAGATTAAATGATCAAATTCATTGGATTTTGGTGGAATGACTCTGGCATCACTATCGACAATGCAACACCTAAATTAATTTGAGAGATATATTCGTACTGAATGTAAAATGTATTTGCCATAGCTATGTAATACAATAATATCAAAGTGAACTGCGACAATTTTCATAAAAGGTTCATTATTATTTATTATTTAAATCATTTAAATAATCTCGATAAATTCCATTTGCAAGAATTTTAGTTCAATACTGAACTGTCTTCTATTCCCTTCTCATTTCACTTTGCCATGTGAATATACTTAATGTCCAACTATATAAACGAATATATATATTTTTTTTTTCATATGTGTAATGTCAATGAACAATTTTAAAATATTGCGAATGATAAATAGAAACTAATGTCTAGGTAAAACATTGAAAAAGTATCGGAGATGAATGAAAAAACTTCAAATTCATTGGAATAATCAATCCATTACTTAACGCTTAGTTCATTCATTGCTGAAATCATATCAAGATCGAACAAGTCCACACGTCAACATGATAGAAAAATTCTCTCATTATATCGATTGATGTTTTAGAATTGAAGTTAACGATTGACTTTCTACTATCCATTTTCATTTCCATCATGAACTACAATCTCTCAGATATTATTTTCACATATAATAAAAAAGCCACCATTGAAATATATTTACATCAGAATTACAAGTAGAGTACAAACAATAAGTATAATCATTGTCGTAAAAGTTTGATATTTCCAATACACCGAAGTATAAATATCTATTAAATTGCTTTGCAAAAGCATTTGAAAACGGTATTAAGAATAGCTTCATGAATTGTAATGTACTGTTTTACAGAACTATAACCGCTAAATTATAACTACACATTGAAATAATGCAATTACTCACCAATAATATAATCTTTACATACTTGAAACAATGCACTTGGCAATAATTCCATTTCAATAAAAATTATTGATAATTATGAATAAATGCACAAGAACTATCAGTAGAATAATCGTATATATTGATGTGAAAGTAGGATTGTGTGAAATTGCATTTGACATTGGCAATAGGCCAAATAATCTGAGAGTATTGTCGATATGCAATTTCAATTATTTCCAGATCATTTATTGCGAATTTTGTGCGCGTTAATGCCAAAAATCAATGTGATGGAAACATTATGTGCGTACCTAGTTGCTCAACTACATGTATCTATACATAATAAATATATATATATATATATATCTATATATATATATATTGTTATTGCATTAAACTTTTCTACCGTTGCGCCAGTGTACTATAGCAGTTACTGTATTGCTTAATAGAGCACAATTACATATGACACCATTGGGAGGTGATACCTGTGCTCTTCGAGCACGGCATTAACATTTCATATTCATAAATTTTTAATATACAAAGTTTGAGGCACTGCTTAAAATTACTCCTGTCGACATTTCATTTTACTATTACTCATTTGTGTATTGCATTAATTTAACACAAATCAACTCGTTTGCTTTCCATTATATGGTGTTGTAAAGCAAGTAGGAGGGTGAAACTATTATTGCAATTGGATGCATTGTGTGAAAATGGTAATTGTGGAATAATGTAAAATTAGGGGTGAAAAATATATCTCTAATATTTTTCATTTGAACGATATTATTCACGGTTGAGTTAAATTTAGAAAACGGCTGGGTATTTACTTGTTTTGTTGAATATTATATATGTTTGCATCGTTCGCATATTAGAATCGTTCACTTTTTATGTATATCAGCGCTTTATTGTTTCACAAACTTACCAAAACATCATAAAACATTAAGGGGGTTACGTATGTTTAGCAGCGCCAAAAATGCGTTAAAATAAAAATTGTTTTTATCAGGGTTAACAATAGAAATTAATAAAAATGAATAGTACACATTGTTTATTGGTCGTTAAATAATATTAATAAATTTATTCCACTTTATTTTTACAAAAATTACTACATAAAAAATCGTTTTACTTGAAACTACTTTTCCGACACGGTTTGCATGATGAGTCGTACAGTTTTTAATATTTTTTCAAGCGATTTATTTTTAAATATTGGAAATTATTTTTTCTATAATCTGTCGAGGCAGATATTTCATATTTTGATTTAAAAGTTTCATAAAAATAATTAAAATGTAAAATCATGACATGAAATGTCTCCTTTTTTTTTTAAACTACTATAAATTGCTATATTTTTCGAAATTCAAAATTTCGGCTTGACACTTTATAGAGAAAACGATTTTCGAATCAGAATAAATTTTTTCATAATATTTAAATCCCCATAATCAATTTGTACTATTTATTTTTATCTATTTCTATTGTTATCGCTACTAAAAAAAATTCCTCGTTTGCTGCATTTTTGGCGCTGCTAAACGTATATAACCTCTTAAAAATTTAATTGTAATTTCAATTTCGAAATAAAATAATTTCATTATGAAATTGAATCTTGCTTTGCTTGATTTTCGTCGCAATATAGAAAAACAAATTAATACTATCGATATATTCAACTGCAATAAATTGTCCAATATTTCAATAGCCATTGGATCATTGACCGGTAACTTAACATTATTTACACTATTTTAACATAAATAATAATTGTATTATAATAGCAGATTTAATTTGAAGTGAAAATTAATTTTCTCTGTGATAAAAAATACTTCTCTACATTCGACACATTCATGTGTTATCACGACAATTTTAAATGACGTCCAGTGTTGCAACAAAATTTCCTGGCATCGTCAATACGAAATCGAAAATGCCATCTGGCATCCAATCAATGACGCCCCAGTCACACATGTGTTCGCGTAGAGCGAAGAAAGGACCGGAGGTATTGGCAAGAGCTATTAAGGGATGAGAAATGTCTTGTATAGTGTTGTTGGCGTCTCAATCATGCTTGAGAGTAACGTCCCATGCAACTTCATCATCGCAATCCTCTTCAAGCACTTTCTCATCTAATGGCAATTCCGTATAACATAATCAAAACTTGGGAGGGACACCTATAGTCGTTTCATTCCTCCTATTCTTTTTATTCTCGTATAACTTGTCATTATCATCGTTAATCATTCTTTCATTTCTTCTGCTTCTTCATCTTTTTGTATTATGCCATTGTTTACCTGTCCGACGTTTTGGCTTAACTACTATCGTTAGTGCTTTAAGAAAAGTTTGATAAAGATATTAGTCTGCCATTTCCTTTCGAGTTTAATATAAATAATATAAATAATTATTTTTATATGCACTTTAGACTTTGTTTATTGTGAAAAAAGAAAATATAGGAATGCCAATTTAATTCTGGTTTCTCATGAACTGATCTCAAAAATTTTTCCGCCAATAATTCCGAAATAGTCTTGCAGAGATTCTAAATACATAAAACCATTCTTTGGATATATTGTGGTATTTGAAGATCATTTTTTTTGTAATAAAAGTTCCTTTATATTTATTTAAAATTTGATCTGCATCCAAACAAATTTTTTGCGTTATATTGCCAAAGTACTTTTCCCTTCTTTTCGCCAGTGCCACGTAAATTCCATTCAATTATTCAAATTCCGCGGTCTCCAGCGTTACAGTTAACAAGATCAATTTACTATAACATTCATCACTTTCATAATGCCGATCGTTTTTATATATGGTATTAACTGAAAAGTATCACCCCGTTCACATATTCACTCTGAAATGTTAAAGATGTTGATCATTTGATACTTTCAATCAATCACTGTCTCCAAATATATCTACAAATATACCTATATTGTCACGTTATCAAAAATTTAGCGGCTGCTTCAATTGTTATTGCAACAAAAACAAATTAAGTTATTTTCAACTGATCAAGACCAGAGTAATACTGCGGATCATCTAGAGTTCATTTATTGATATTTAATGAATTTTTCAATAACTCCATTTTTAAAAATTTATTTATTTGTAATTCTCGTTGAGAAAATATTAAATGTTAATATTAACCAATAAATAAATTATTTTCAGACACATCCCAGCATATTACAATGACCAACACGTACAATTTGACATACACTCATAATTGGAAATGTGTTCCGTTAGTTTGACGCAATCTAACAAATTTTGCGCATTAATAAAAATAAAAATTGTCCAGTTGGAGATCTAACGACTGCCATTAACAAACTCCACTTAATCGAAAAGGTCTGTGAAACCGAATAAAATTGAATGGCTGAATGTAACATTTAAATGTTAAGTGAACATTGACATTACTTGATGATTTGAGTATCAGGTATCAGATATCGAATACTCTTCTTCTATTCACAAAATTTTTTTATTCATCCACCTCTAGACAAGAACCTATTTAACAATTCATGAATCACTTTCTATCAATCCATACAATCACACACCATTCATTCAGCTCAATTGATCCTCCGGCTATAAATAGGAATGCAAATTAACATCAATAAGTTAACTATAATTACAGTTAAATATATTCAAAGAAGTTATTCTTCTCAGTGAATAATTAATATATTGTCAAATTGAAACAATAACGAATAAAAATGAAAATAGTGGCAACTGATTTTTGGAAATTCACCAGATTTTCCAAATAATAAAATAGCTATGACTTAGAAAGGGAGTGGGATATTACATTGAGTATCAGTGATAAATACTCAGCCAACAAACAATGTGTGCAGAGCATTTGATTGGGTCGTGGCCCGCCATAATCACAAAGGCATTGTCATGCAAATCTTGTGCGAAACTAGGTACTTACCGTACTGCAGACCCCATTACACCATTGGCGTACGCTTATCAACGTCGTTTGGTAAGCATAAATTGTCGATTCACCATCGCACTATAACTGAACGTGGACATATCAACGGCAAAGATCAGATACAAGTCCTCTACTTAGCAGCAGTCTTCACTATACAACATGAAAATCTATGATAATTATCTGAGGCAGAATATCAACTACTGGTGAGTGCAATAAATATAATAAAACTTAAATGTTGAATCCGGCAATTTGAGATAATATAATAAAATAATGATAGATAAATAAATTGAACAGATGTGTCATCCATCCAGTCATTCATCTGACAATTGGATCCGATATTTTTGCATTGACAAGAAAAAAAAAAGAAAATCGAAAAGGGAGGATTAGTATACGTGTGGTTTCCTACGACATAACGCACCAATCAAATTCAATCTAAAAATGACAGATTTGCAAGTAGGGCGTGATGTCCATACGCGTAAAAGCGATATATGAGACAGGGGTAAATTTTAAATCCCCTTTTGTAATTGAGAGCTCCAATAAGTTGTATCCCCACAGGTTGTCTTGAAAATGCACACAGGCATGCTGTTATTCTATTTTGTTTCTTTTTCTCTTTTCTTTTTGTTACTAAACTGGCAGATGTTGGGTTCCAGATTGTCAGTGAACAATTTAGATGTGCAACTAGAAATTATTGAGAGCATAAATGAAATTCATAGGAATAAAAGTGTGAATTGGTGTAGTGTTGTCATTCACCAGGGCTTATTAATTGTTGATAAATGACTTTGTTGAATGTGCATAATATAATGGCGAAATAATTACCACAGATATTTAACCGCGATATTGTTCGATATTATGCATCTAATGATATTACAATATTACTCGGTATTTTTTCACAAAAGTCTTTTTCGTTAAATAGTTAATGTTGGATGATATGTTCAGAATTTTCAGGTGAATCCAATCAGTGATATTGAAACTTTTATCGTACTTCAATTCAATACTGTACAAAATCTCGGACTGAATTAGAAGTTAGAGTTGATGTCAACCGGTGCTCTTTCATATTTACACTGCCAATCTCATGTGTGATTGCGACCTCATGTCGATACAACAAAAAAAAACGATTAAAGTGAGAGAGATTATCATCATTTTCATATATGGAAATGTTGTTAAAGTCAATGATCAAATGTTACGATAAATACTAGACGTGATCATGAAATATGGTAAATGGAGTCGTGTAATCACGTCAATAGAGCAATACACGAGGGAGTCTGGAATCGAATTCACCATTGGTGCCGCCACTGTTGAACGCCGCTGTGAATATGGCGTTTCAAACGAAATTGTGTATGGAATTTCCAAGATTTAATGACATTCGCCTTGTCGTAGGGTTCATCGGCATTTTAAATGTACGCACTATCAATCTACAGTATAAAATTACGATGAAATTGTAGAAAAATATTGGCAAGTAATGGACTTTTGATGTCAGTAGTTTTTATCAGGGCATTAAAATGTATAACTCATGCGGAAATTTCAAACAAAACTCAATTGTTTCATTTAGTAAAATCAATCTTTGTAACTTGATGAATTAAACTTTAATTGTCCTCTATTAGATATGAAATTTGTAACAATATTTAATTGCACAGTGTTGTGTAATGTTGCTGGAGTAATTATTATTTATGTGGACATTGAAGTGTATTAATAATCTGTAGGTTTACTGTAATTCAGAATTATTGATTTATTATGATATTTAGATATTGCATTTTGTCAATTTCATCCTTCTGAAGTGACGTCAGATGCAATAGACTAGTTCAAACAAGTTCACTGAAAGTCAATAAAAATATTTCATTGCGATAATGTATTTTTTGCAAACAGAAACTACCATGGTACTTATCGGTCTTTCGAATTTGTGTTAAATAAATTTATCGTACACATAAACTTACTTTCCATCGGTCGAATTTATTGATTTTGGCATGTGATAGATTCTAAAATTATACACCAAATACCAATATCGTAAAACACTCAAACAGTAAATAAAATTTCATAAATCATTTAGGAATAGCTGAGTAATTATTTTGAATTTCTGCCATTTTATTAACATTATTCCGCGATATTTCTCAAAATCAAATTCTAATTATTCTGTTTATGATAATATATTTTTTTTTTTTCATCGTGAGATGAAAGATCAAAATATCGATTTTCATCTCCTCATATGGCAGCATCTCTTCACCTGCAATTTTATGGACAGATCTATTTTTCTGTTCAAAGCCAATCAATCAGTTACAAGTATCGAGAGTGTTACTTGTCCTTTGTGAGGAGTATGAATTAACACACACAGGTTAACAGCTTTTGCGCGCAATACTACACTCACATGAATCAATGACAAAAATTAATCGATTTGAATCCATGTCATTTTAATGTGCAATCAATCAATATGCCCTACCAATTAATATTGAGAAAATCAATTACAACGACCGACATTCCGAGTTGGTTAAAATCATTAGAAAACAGTCTTGCACGAATCATCATATGATTACCATATATTTGAGTTATCACGAATGAAACAAGTATGGACACATGTTCATCATCATTCGAGTGAGCTAATCAACTTCAACACATTACAAATCATAATGGCCTGATCAGCAAGTGACCTACACCAAACACATCATTAAGAACAAATCACAAACATCTTTATTATGATGTCCAATCACCTGCAGTGATGATTACTTAACATTATTAAAAGTGCAAATCATGTTGTCGAGCCGCGTTGCTTTACGACAAATAAAACTCATATTACGACAATTACTATGTTTTAAGTAATTAATCAACTAGAACAATCACCGAAATCAAATCATCCAGATACACCATTACGCCTAATTAACTAATGGCCCATTCAAGAGGAAGTCATTGAGAAAATCAAGTCACCGGCCCGAGTAATTTACGACTCCACGGCATGATGGGTGGACCCACTGGAGGCATTGCAACTTATTGCATTAGCCACGTTTCATCATAACTTATGCAAATCCGTGTCATATCAGTAGATATCTGTGAATATTTTGCATTTAAAATCTTCAATCATTTTGTTTGTGTATGAGTCCTTTGTTAAGTGTTAATGTTTTGAAACCGAATTATTTCATAGTGTTTAATTAAAATAAATTGTCTCTGCGTGTATTTATTCAGTATCCGCTAATTTATCTATTTTATTTTTGAATATTTTTCATGAAATTAATCACTATATGGAACTAATAAATACACTTTATCAACTCATCCTAATTTTATCACCACAATACCAAAAATAAACAATGGAATAAAATTGCGTTATAAAGAATGAAAAATGCGTTGATGCGTTTGTCACAAAATAATGAGAATACACTATACAGACAAAACCACCTGTCCACCAAAACCCGTAAAATCAACTGACTCAATAGAAACTTTTCTTTAACAATGTACTCCGTGCTATTGTGTTCAAAGATCGCATTTGAAAGACCAACCATACTTGGCTCATTGTTTATCTTGTCTTACGATAAAAGCTCGACGTGTTACAGCAACAAAATATACACCGTAACTTTCCACAAAGTTCTGCTGTATTGGACACATGACAATTAGATAACAATACAAAACTCAACTGACATTATTTCCCACAAATAAAAATAGAAAAAAATGGAAAATATTTATTATAACCATCAGCACAATTTATGAAACTAACTGCAATTCTATAATGAACAAAAGTATAAATGCAAACAGTATCAACGACAATGAGAGAAAGTAATTTTAGACACCCAGATATATTTTCGGGGGCGATTCTGAAAAAGAATAGTAGTCTATTTCATTTAGAATATATATACATACACATTTATAAGAGTATATGTGTGTACGACGATGCCCAGAGGTGACAGCCCGTTACGAGTCCACCCCAACTGTGGTCGCTGGCTTGTTAGAACGCAGTTTGGCGGCGCCGCACACGACTACCTACGGGGAACAACGGGGGTAGATTCGTCGAAGTCGAAGGGATATACTATAGCTTGGATAGGACAGTTGCCAGAGGGCGGGACGCATAGTAGATATAGGAAAGCACTGCCTCCTTCTCTTTAGTCGACCGCAATCGGGTACACAATTTACGTGGTGTCCGACCTTTGCGACACCGTCTCTCACCATACCAAAGCAAAGTGACTGCCTTCACACACATTCTACTTGTCCCTCTATTACTTTAAACCCTTTTTCTATGTACATATTCATCCAACTAGTATTGCAACATATTTTCATATTATTATTGTAAAAAATACATATTGAAATAAAACCAATATTTTGGGAATTGACAACTGTGGGTCGTATTTTTTCAATGACTATTTCATTAATTAGACTTAGAATTGAAATATTTAAAATAAATCAAAATATTTGTATATTTTTTTTTTAATTCAAACGAGCATTTGAATGAAGAGACGAAGGATTTTTTTTTAATATTGAACACGCAGTTTTTCATGAATCGATAAATAAATTTATTGATTAAAGAGATAAAAATTAATTGTTCTTATTTTGTTAAAATATTTCAATGTGGTTGGATTTTGTAAATTTTCAACAGCGACCTTGACACCAGTGAATTATTCGTTATATTATTGGCTACATTCAAAATAAAGTTACTAAACCATTCGATAAAATTTACTAAACAAATTGTAATGTTTGCCATGTGCCTATAATTATGTAAATTATTCATTTCGATATATAAGAAATTAAACTAACAATATATTAATTATATTTAATCGAATATCTACATTCAATAATATTTATATATTTTTTTGAATAGTATATACACAATAGTGTAATGTAAATTAAACTCATTATATAAACGAACATTTGATGCTAAAATGCCATTTAAAATCGTCCATATAATTTCAATAATATTAAATTTATACCAAATATTTTTAAATGTTCAATAATTCAATAGTACAATTTGTAATTGATAACTTGACACATGAGAACGTTGAATATAGCAATAGGGAGTCACCCCATATGCCCAACTATATACGAAGAGAGGAATGCCGGCTCCAACACGTTCGACAAGTTCTAATGCAAATTCCACGGCTAGTTCACGTTAGTGTCCAAGTAATGGGCATGTTAATCGGCTGGCCACTGGACACATTCGCGTCAGGTCAGGCACTGGCATAATTTCGCCAATTTACAAGCATTATCGGTGCAACGTTGACCATTTAATTACGTCAAATTGCATTACTCTCGTACAGATGGACAATGTGTGTAATAAAACAATATGATCATTCGCGAGGATCACACACACGAATGTCAAGCAAATATTTCAAGTTAATTTTATGTGTACAATTGATTAATTATCACTTTATTGGCCAAGTTGTACTTGTATTTTTTAGGCTACTATTAAAAGTGTATTTATAAAATTAATCATATATCTTCATTTTTTATCACATAGTTTTTCATCAATAAATATATAAATTAGTAAATTAATAGATTGACTGTACTGAACAAATCTATTTGGATAATTTTTTTTTAATTTCTCATTTGATTTCTACGACATCAATACTACTTCGAGGGACACTAATAGAAATTCTTTTTATTTCAAAATAAATTCTTCATAATATTTAATTGACCAGAAAATGATGTCATTTGATAGCGTCTTTATTATCCAAATTTGATATTGAACTGTATGAATGTCATTGTGCTTCCACAATTTTCTATTACAACGTTCAATTAAACGACAACAAAGAATTATTCCATCAGTTCGAATTGAATTGAAATGAATTATTTTCGTTTTCACCAAATTATTTTTTGTTGTTTTAAATCGAAAACTATTTCAAATCCCAAATTGATTTATTATCTAATCGAACAGTCGAAAACACGTTGAAGCCATCATGATCAATTAAATACAAGGACACATAATGATGTATATATAGCTGAGACAGGCATTCAGATAGTGACATCGTATTGTACAGAACGAATTTGAACTTTGTTACAAATAAATTATTAAATAAGACATCATGTATAAAATTATACTTCTAATCATTTGCTACTTCACGATACAGACTACAGCAATCGTTTATCAAGATTGTGGTAAGTTCAATCAAAATTTTATTGTATTCACATCTATGTAATTACTTTTACCATTATAAAACACACATCAATGTTCAACACTTGGCTTTCGGCACATGCGTGATGTTGTTTCATTAATTCTCTTTGTGTTTAGGCTCTGATATAGGTTCTGTTGTAAATATTTCATTCACCGATTGCAATATTTATGAAGATAATCACTGCACTATGAAACGAAACTCCAGTTATACTCTCGATTTTATGTTCACTGTCAGTAAGTTCAATTCACCGAAATACATCAATATCATTAGAAATAAGATAGCTATTGCAATCTTAATTTAATTAATATTACAAATTTTTTAGAGCAACCAGTACAATCATTGAGTATGTCAGCTAAAATTGTTTTTGGTTCAGTAAAAGTAAAATTTCCTGTTCCGCATCCAATGATTTGCGATGATCCTACTACTGGTGTAAAGTGTCCATTATTAGCCGATGGCACCGTATATCATTACACGAATACACAGATTGTGCATCCTGCAACTCCCACAGTATGTTTTGGCAACAATAGTTCTTTCATGTATATTGTTCAAACACTATATACATAATAGCCTTCAGTTCATTAAAAATATTATTATAATTTTGTTTTAAGGTGGCGGGAGCTGCAGAAGTTACAGTCAAGGATGAAAAAAATCAGAATGTTTTTTGTATGCTTGGTAAAGGAAAAGTTGTAAGACATTAATGAGATAGTGTGATACTACGAGTGGAGTTTCGTTCTTGAAATAAATCATCGCTCTCCTGAAGATTCAACTGCACATCATCCATTATATTTGCATTCGTGAATTTTCTGTATTTTCCGTTCTGACTTCAAAATAAATTCGTTTGAAAATAGCAGAAGATCAAAGTCATTTGGAAAATCAATTTGATGTATTCATTGAAATTACTGTTTAATAAATGTTTTTGTTAAATATTGTTTGAAATAAAACATAATGCCTATGATATGAAATTGCTCTTTCATATTTATTACATGCATGTAGATATGTGAAATGCAACTTATCTTTTTGATAAAATGTCTTCTTATATTTAATTACTTGACCAGCCATTAGTAAACCCAGGAATGAAGTTTTAGAAATAAGAAATCAATTAATATCTCTCGAATACAGATTGCTATTATATACAACAGGTATTGTGCTTGATGAAGGAGATTTCAGCTTTCTCATTTATCCAAAGTCTTAAGCTGACTGTGATATTTTGATGGATTGAAAATTACTTGAGAATTGAATTAAATAGGCGTCATGTGAAAATAAAATAAAAAACGATTATCCCAAATGACTTCAAGGCACATGTGGCGCACAATTTACTTGAATTTATACACGAGTGTATATATGATGGACGTGAATGCCTGCGGGAGATTTAATGTGACACGTGCAATGTGACGGAGCAGTGTGATGGCGTGCGAATGATCCTGACGGGAATTAATAATGTGAAATCATCAACATCCACGATATATGAAAGCATTGATTATCAATCGAATGATATTAATGCCTGTGGTGATGGTAAAAAAAATTCTTCGTGTTCAGATAATGTTTGTAAAACAAAATACATATGGAATGAAGTTTTTTTTTCGAATACCAATTTACTTAAACATTTCATGTTGTAGCATATAAGGATTATAAATAGATCATTTCAATCGACACGTGATAGTGCACAATATTTCTTTTTTTTCAATCAAAATAAAATACTGATCGATATGGACGAGGTTCAATACGAATTCATTGTAAAACTCTCAAATATAGGTATATATTTTCTCTATGACGTATTTAAGAATTAAAATTTTAAATAATATCTAAAAGAATCAAATAAAGTTTTGTTATTATTAGCAATCGCTTCAATAAATAAATTAATATATCAAAAAAAAATTAATATCAAATTAAAGATACGAAAATTTGATGTAACAAGAATGAGATGTTACTACTTTTACAAAATTCACTGTAAATTAAAGTAAAATCAAATCACATTTATTCAATTATTACATCAATTTCAAATAAAAATGCAATTTCTTATACTTTTTATTAATCAATTGTCATAGTATTTACCTCTTTATTTATATTCGATCAATCATTTATTGACATTAATTGTCTTATCGGAATTCTTGTGATCTTCCACGTAAAATGCACAAGCAACTAAATGTGAAAATATAACAATCTTATTACATACAATTTGCCGGACTTTCATTCAAAATAACATAATCCTCTTTCGCAAGATGATTTCCAGAAAAAAAAAATAATAAAATAAAAATACAAAGCGAAATAGAACAATTTTGGCACAGATGTTTCGTGAGACATCCACAAGTACAGCCAAACCAAGTGGCAGGCACTTTCCATACATAAACAAAATTTATGTACAACGAAACGTGCAGATAGCAAGAGACGTCACGCATGTGGAAATATCGCGCGCACACGAGATTATTCAAGGATTTTTTCCTGTGGCGGCAGCGACTACAACGACAACGACGACAACAATGCTATATACCATAAAATATATGTATTTTTATTCTGTGTATGATGTTATAGTGCGGGTGATCGTCGCATATAAATAAAATATATATGTAAACATATTTTTGGCATACATTTTTTCCTTTTTCCTCGTATTCTATTACTCTGCCATCCACTGTAGAAGCATCGTGCGGTGCCACAACGATTCTCAGCAACGACCAACTATCATCCGATCAACTATCCTCATGTTTTATGCACGGCCGATAATAATTTTACGATGCTGCGACAGATTTTCGATGACACATACAATAGAATTCGATATTGCCACTACTTCTTCATGTAGCTATCACTATCGCATGAATTCATCAGACATTTCTATTTCATCCAATTATTATAACATTTACATCTGAATAAATTAATATTTAAATAAATATGATACATTCAAATAAATTATTTACGTATACACTAATTAAATTAAGAAATTCGTTATATCATTCAAATGTCAAATAAAATCAATAACGTAATAATATTCAGAATAGTTGCGTACAATCTTTATTGAAATTTATTTTTTTATCATGTCGATTATATTTCATTTTGAAATATTCGTGTTTATATTTATTTTGCGATTGGATTCATGATGAAGGTCCGAGAATTACATTGCGAGCTGATTTAGCGACCTCGCTCGCCAATCGGATGCCCTCTTGCAGCACGCGAGTGCCAATAACAATCATTGGACAATTTTCCGCAACAGTGAGATAAGCATCGAGAATAGTGTTGACTAGTGTGCGCACAGCTCCAGTTGGGTCGTTATTTTGGAATGCCTGCTCCAATGCTGTTTGAATACCGCCAACAAAATTATTGCCAAGACCTAGAGCTGTCTCAACATGATTGCGCGCATCCTGCAGTGCTTCAGATAAACCGGGAATTGGTGGCATTAATGGAAGTGGCGGTGGTCCACGAATTGGCGGAACATAAATGCTGCTTGCATTTTCACTATTTTGCAATTCGGGTACGAGACTGGTGATATTGGGTAAAGGCGGCAGAGTGTTAGGCTGCTGTGCTCCAGCAGGTGGTGGAGGTGGACGGAAAATATTTCCAAAGCCATCACCACCAGGTGGACCATTCAATCCACCTGGGCCATTCCTCGGTGGAAAAAGACTGAAGCCAAATAATGGGCTGTTCAGTCCAGGTATTTTTGGAAATGTTGCACCTGCTTGAGCAGTAGCCTTTAATAAAAAAAAATTACTGTTGCAATGCATTTTCCAAATATTGATATTGATAAAGGCCGGTTGACAAATTTAATTGGTGGATTAAGTTTTATTTAGGATTTCATATCAAGATTGAATATTGTTGTTGGGTAATTTGGGAATGGTAGAACGGAAAGAACAGACAAAAGAAAGACAAATTCAATTTATTTGGAGCAGAACTAGCAATAGAATTTGCAAAGTTTCAATGTCTATTCGATTATCATTATGTTGGAATAAATAATAAATCTGGTTACAAGTTGAAGATGGATCGCGATAAAAATGGAACAATGATTTAAATAAATTGTATAATAAATATTGATTTTAGTTCATCTTTTGTCTGTTCACTTGGATTTGAAAATAGAAACTTAGAGTTAGAAATAATGCAACGTCCTCTTGAATATATTTACAATAAACAAACATATTTGTTGAAATACTCACGGCATTAGGATCAATATTCACGCCACCATAAACACCAGCAGCAGTAGTGGCTACCACTACATTCAACAAACAAATCAGCGATAGACGTTGCATCGTATCACCACGAGTTCAAACTCTGCACTTGTCCTTAATTTTCATTTCATGACTGTATTTATACCTGAACAACACAATACAGTATTCGCAATTCACTTCCGTGTGACATTGGAGGAAAAAAAAAACATATGTTAAGCACATCTGTGTATCACCAGCTGCAAAGTGGATCAACGAGTGCTATCAACGAATGTCACTGTCATTATCAATGCTCTAATAATTCATAATATGCGTTCTATTACATCTATATGCTCATATAGTGAACATCACCATTGTAATTCTCTATACATGACGCAATAAATACGACAATTGAATAGAGGTGAATTGTTGGTTTTGAAACAGAAAGAGAGATGTGAATATGTTGAAATGCGTAAAATTTATTAGTATAATTGTTAAACAATTGATTCCGTATTTTATATCTTTCGTTTAGCAAGAGGTTTCTTTATGTTTGTGTCATATAACTGAATTACTTTATTGATAGAATTTGTATTAATTTATTAGCCATAATATCAGCGAATATTCTCGTCCATGTATTATTTTATTCCTTCAACAATTTACTTTTATGTCTTTATTATACTTTTTAATTCATTTATAAATTTCCATAAATCGTTTATTTCTCATATTCATATTTTATATCATTACTTGTATAATTCAATAATTTCTTCCAAGCTGTAACAATGGAAAAATAAACATATAGATTGAATTAAATATCACGCTTTATAATTAAAACATCGTTATTTGCAAACACGAATTCGAATTTGGAATTTTTACTACGATAAAAATGAGAACAAATAAAAAGGACACAAATTTACCAGTCTTGTTCATTCGTATTGCATCGTACGCTACTTAACAGAATATATGAAAATGAAAATATAAATGTTGAGAACGAAAAAAGTAAAAGTGTTACAGTAGAAATGAAAGGCAGGGATATTGGCAAATGATAAAATATATGATGATAAATGAATTGAGTAAATGGAATGAGACCAATGTAGAGCCTACATGTCTGAAAATTCACTAACTTTACATCCACTTTTTATTATTATATTGATGTGATGATTTGTGTATATTACAATTCTTCAATTGCGTTGATATAATTGTGGAATGTGTTCAAAAATTCATATTTACACCGTCTGACGGCAGCACTTGACGGGAAATCATCAGCAAATCCAAGCTGACTGGCGCGGTACAGACTCAACAATTACCCTAGTAACTGAAGCGGCCAATCAGTTCACACTCACTTCAAATTTCAACTTAATCACAATTAAATCAGCTTACTATCATCACATTCTATGTCACCATGTTTGTTTTCATCATTTCTTCAATTGCATTTGCTTTATATAGAGGAATTGTACTCAAGATTACATTCCATAAAAATGTAACACGATTTTCCCTCATCGGCTCATAGATACCGTGATCACTCAAAGCATGTACGGCCACTCGCTTCAGTTCGAATGTGGTGTGCATTATTTCAATTTTGGTAGGCGAAAAAATAATTTGGTTGAAACTGTTTGTGTTTAAAATAATATATTGCATTAACAAAATTATTTATGACTGTCTCAATTTGCCATTATTGCATTTTTAATTTGAGCTAATATTTATATTTACGATTAATACATAATTGAATGTTCTATTGAGTATAAGACGTTTTTTTCGTAGTTGTAAAGTATAATATAATTTCATCATTATCCATCAGTCAATATTGATTTTTGTATTTAAAATTCTCCATTCTATGAATCGTATCATACAAATATTTTGGGTATTTCATCTCATTTGGTAATATGGATTGGCGAGCCATACCTAAAAATGGGTCCGTGAAATGGATTTGAGACAACCATTGTCGATAAGGGAACTTCGTAAATTTAAATATCTTAGAGTAGTCACGGAAAAATGCATGTTTGTCCAATTACATCGGACCTAAAAGACTGCTCTGAGAGAAAAACTATACTAAAAAAGTGACCGTATAATTTTTTCCTCGATTCAAGTGTAACTTTTCATTGATATTAAGTAAAATAATTTCTCACCATAATTAAAAAATTTACTTCTGCATTGTTGAAACTTGACAATACAATTAATTTTTCTACTTACGAAAAGAGAACTTACTTGCTATAAGAAAATTGTTTACTTAAACACCGACAAAAACAGTTCTTGTCACTTTTTTTACTTGGATTTAGGAAAAGAATTCTCTCAGTATGGGCCCTTCCTTCTGAAGCCACCAGACCACACCTTCACGTAAACTAATTAAGCACGAAAAAAATTCGCACCGTCCTAATTTCACAATACCGAATTTTTGTAAAGAGGACATGTGAATTTCGCTCTGATAAATGATTATGCCGACTTAGACTGACCTGTACCTTCTTACCCGAATGGACATGACTAATTTTTTTTATACTTTATTTCATTTATTGAGTTTCCCATAGCTTCAACAATAATTTTTGTATTCCGTGAATAAACGTTTCAAATGAATAACCTAATATTTATTTTCCATCACCTTTGAATTTTCAAAAATTTGTCTCCAAACAAAGAGTATGTCATCTTCATGCACAATTTCCCTACTGTAAAATTTTAAAGAAAATAAAATTGAAAATACTCGAACGATAATCAATATTTTTTTCCTGTATATTTCCAGATTATATTCTTTCGATATATTTCTTTATATTTTTCTTTAAAGTGACAGGTCACGTGATATAATATCTATTGCAGTAGCCGAACATAATTGGCTGCAATTATGATCAATTAAATTGCCATCAAATCACTATAGTGATAGTCGGATGGGCCTAACATTCAATTCAATACATTGCGTTGAATAAAACGAACTGACAGTTACTTATAAGTAAATTGTCGAACAAATCATGATGTATAAAATTATTCTTTTATTCATTGGGTGCTCTACCATACTGACTGAAGCAAAAGTTTATGATGATTGTGGTGAGCTCAATCAAAGTTATATAATATTTACATCCATGTATTGACTTTTTTCATTATAAAGTATATATCAATGTGTACCACTTGTCTTTTGGTATCGACATGATGATATTACATTAAATCTGTTCATGTTCAGGCTCCGAGATCGGTAATATTGAAAGTATTTCTATCAGTCATTGCGATGTTGATGGAGTTGATCGTTGTATTTTCCAACGGGACAACGCTTATACCCTCGATGTTCAGTTTACGGTCAGTAAGTTCAATTCAGTGGAATATATGACGATAATTTTAAATAAAATAGTCATTGCGATACATAGCAAATTGAATTTAATTACCAATACATAATTTGTAGAGGGACCAGTAGAATCAATGTATATGACTGTTGATGTGAACAATATGGTACGACACGTAAAATATCCTGTTTCGATTCCACAACTTTGCAATGATCGCAGTTCAGGTATAACGTGCTCATTATCGGCCGATGGTACTGTATATCATTGTAGGAAAACTCATTATCTGCCTCGTAATGCTGCCAGAGTAAGTTTCCATAACTATAATTGCTTCATTCGTTGTTGAGACGCATAGAATTATGAAGACAAATTTTACAACCCGGGTGAAAATTTTGAGGCTCCGAGCACGCCGAGCAAAACCGAAAAAAATTCAGAACTTTCGACCAGTAGCACACTTACGTTGTAAAATGATTAGTGGACAATGGGATAGAGTATTCTGAAGTATATATCAGAAGTATATATATATATTAACGTGAAAGATACAAAATCTGTTTAATTCATATGTAAACATTTCTATTATATAAATATGTACTTGCATATATAAAGTGGAAAGATAGTTTCAACGAGACGTGCAAAAAATTTGAATCGAATTTTGGTATATATATATTTTCATTCATCTCAGCCTTTTGGCCGAGACCATATAAAAGACGATAGATCAATGGTGAATGATGAATTTTCGATCATTTTACTACTCCGCCGTCCATCTTACGCCATAAATAAAAATACGAATGTATGTATATATAATTTAATATATATATATATATACTTATTATATATCATTATTATATAATATAACTAAATATAATATTATATATAATAAAAAAAAAATTAATAAAAAAGTGAATGTACATATATATATAATACTGTTACACTATAGACAATCTGACAATCGGGATTCAATGAGATGAAATATTGTCTTTATCATTGACTAGTTCTGCTATGTAGATTGATCGATCAACCTGGATGGTAAAACATATCGATGCGATCTGATCAACAGACACTAGTTGTGATTTTCCATTTAATTCAAAATTATGTAAATATTGAAAGCCCAAATCTGCTTGACGAATAGGACGAAGTAACGACGATCACCACGCGAGCCTATCAGACAAGACGCGAATTGACAACTCGGGTCGGTTCAAATCGTATCGCACGTTACATTCGTATTGTTTAAATAATATTTATATCACATGACTGTGTTTTTGTTTTCAAGATGACGGCTGCTGTGAAAACTGAAGTAAAGGATGACAATAACGATAAAGTTTTTTGTATTGTCGCTTATGAAGCAATTAAATGAATGTGATGCGATGATGTAGTGCTACGGGTGGTGATTTCTCCTGCAAATAAATCATTGCCTTTGTGAAGGCATAACTGTTACATCATCACTTATATCTGCGCTTGTGGATTTTCTATTATTCGGCAAAATAAATTTTATGTATCTCTATGTACTGAAATTATTGTTTGAAAAATGTTTTCATTAAATTCCGTTTGAAATACTACAAATATGTAATACAATAATGTGTAATTTATTAACTTGTCAACAATTATATATATGAAAAGTCGATCCGAATAACGATCAGAGTTGAATTTTTCTACTTTGTCAGTATTTGCACATTTTAATTCTGAAGCCGTAATGTATTTAGACCTCGCGTAATATTTTTGCGCGTGGTTTGCGCTATAACTTTTTTTTGTCGTGGTAAATAATAGTTGAATTATGTTTGGTACAAGCTACATGATGGCGCTTTTATTTTATTATTGGCTGAAAATGGAGTCTGATCGTTATTCAGGGCGACCCTTCCTATGGATATTGTGACGTTGTCGTTTCTATGCACCAGTCCAAATTGTTAGTGTAAAATAGTTCTTACTTACTTGAAACCACTTAACTACAGCAGTATAATAATTTTTATTTTCTATGAAATGAAACGGAATGAAATTCGTTCGTTCATCAAAGGCCTTCTATTTTTAGTGCTATGTTTACAAAGCTATAAAAAAAAAAGCGAGGCATATTTTGACAAATTTTTTTTTTATACATTATTAATTTAAATTGTTGCATACGTAAGAAAAAAACATACAAAGAAATTATTTAAAAATACCATCGATACATTGAATATACAGTAAAAATTTTGGAGTGATACGAACCTCCGCTCCTGACTTACAACATGCAAAAACAAAAGCGAATCTTGTCAAAATGGCTTTGAAAATAGCGGCAGGACTCGTCACACAGTATAATAAATAAATATTTTGATGTTGTAAATGCTGTAACTTCGACAATTTTTAAAAATCTTCAGTTCTATGAAACTTAAAAAATTCCTTACCGAGCTAATGTGATGAAACAAAAAAAAATTCAAACTTTTCGCGTATATAATATCTTAACTTTGATGAAATTATCATAAAGTATAAACAAAAACTATACAAAATCTAATTAATATTCGGTTATATATAAATAAAATGCACGTCTCGTCAAGTTGGATATTTTCTTGGCCACGTCTTCAATGGAATTAATTTTCGATTTGAAATTTTTGGGATTGTGTCAAGATGTGACTCACGTCATGCCCATTGACGTCATAACTTCATTACTGACGCAGATGTAGCAATCGGTTGACATATATCATTCTTTTATCATGTCTATATAAAGTGAATACAGTGATTTTTTCATTTTAACTGCAATTGAACTTAATTATTTCCGGAAATAATTAGTGCGTCATATCGTTGTATTGTAATAATTCAAATTCTATTTCAAAATAATATGTGATTCATTATCTATCAAGATGATGAAAAAAAATATTAAATGTCATATGGTCAATATGACACCTATATATAAGTGCATGCATCAATTTAAGATTCAGTTTGAGACACTGCGCTGCAAGAAAAAACATTAACAGTCTATTATAAGTAAACTGTCAAACCAATCATGATGTATAAAATTATTCTTTTAACCATTTGCTATTTCACTATATTGACTTCAGCAAGATTTCATCGGGATTGTCGTAAGTTGAATCGAAATTATACAATATTTACATATCTGTAATTATTTTTTTCATTATAAAATATATATGTATCAATGTCTAACATTTTTGGTATATACACGATGTTGTTACATTTAATTTGTCCATTTTCAGACTCTCCGATTGGGACTATTAAAAATATTTCTTTGACTGATTGCAACTTACACGAAGACCCTTACTGTAATGTGAAACAAAACAAGAACTACACTTTTGATTTATATTTTACTGTCCGTAAGTTGAATTCACTAAAATATATAAAAATAATTTGAGATAAAATAGTTATGGCAATATATTACAACCGCAATTTTATTACTATTTTAAAACTTATAGAACAACGAGTAGAATCATTGAATATGACGTATTATTATGGTGTGGGGGACTTAAAAATACAGAAAAAATTTCGGAATCCAAACCCTTGCAATAATCCTGATTCTGGTATATCGTGTCCATTATTACCTGGCACCGTATACCATTACCAGAGCATAATCAATGTGACAAAAAATGTGGGAGTTGTAAGTTTCAACAACAATAATGACTTCATCAATATCATTATATAATATACATTTCACATCATTCAATCAACAAAGTATATAATTGTAATTTTGTTTTAAGACTGTATTCTTTGTGGGACTTCGTATACAAAATGAAAAAGCAGAAAATATTGTATGCATTAGAGGTTACGCAGCTATAGATTATTCTCTCTAAAGGTAAAATTGATCTCCTTCGTGAAGGTACAAATTCAAATCATCAACCATATCTGCATAAAAGGTCAAAGTCTATCAGCAAATTAATTTATGTATCTCTATTGATTTGAGATATGTATAATTCATGTAATTTATCATGAAATATTATTCAGAAATATACTAATATGGCATAAAATAAAGAGTCTTTTATTGATTTTACATTAATTATACACACATGTATATATAATATAGTAATTAATAAGTCAATTTTTCTATAGTTTCGCCGTATAGTCGTGTGAATACCATATAGTTTCAATAAAATTCACCTACAAATATAATATAAATATTCCAACTGTTCATGAATATTCCAAACACAACCAATACATAGTCTTATCATCAAATATCTAAAAAGTACATATCTTCATGACATCTAAAATACATATAAATAATAATATCAACAGTAATATATAATATGATATTAATTTATTATTACAATCGTTAGTGGAACATTGTCGGTTGTTGATATATATAAACAATTGGAATTTCTATCGTTACTCCAATTGTTATCAAGAGCCGAACAATAATTGATACATTGAAGTATTCCATGAAGAAATATTTATTGCAAGTAATAAAAATTACAGTCGAATAGTGAACGGTGTTTTATGAATGATTCATTACAGCATTTAGAAAAAAAAATAATGACTTTTGATCATTGCTTTTACTTCATCTAATGAATGAATTTATGAATTTGAAATTGAATGACAATGTTTCTAGACTCCCTATTTGCATAGATATACTTATGGAGATATATACACACGATTGTCTAGGAATTTGACTTGATAATCAATGCTAAGTTCATACCCGTTCACTCTTACATGAAGAAACTTGAAAAAGTCGACTTTTCTTTAAATTGTCCTCAAGTGGCATTGTTGGCAACAGTGTATAATATATTGACGTTAACCCAACCAAAGCCGATGATCCATTCCAGTGATTACATGATACCATTCTCTTTTCCGCAAATCGTCAAACTTTCATCTCACCTTTTCCTTATTTCTTTTTCATCCATTGAAAAAAAAAAAAATTATTCTTTTTTTTTCTTTTTTCAAGCATATGCAAGGGTAAAAGTAAAAGGTACTGAGGCCAAATGCAACGTAATACTTTTTTGGGACGAGTTTGAACTTGCGCCTGACTATAGGAATTCATGTGTAAAAGAATTTTCACAAAATAGCGATTTTATTTCATGAGCCGAGGGGGATCTCTTTAACGTAATCCACATTGCATTATATCGTTCAGGCAAATCCACGTTCGGCTGTTGAAGATTTTCAGTCAGACGAGAAGGTGAACCCTCCTTCTATATTGAACCTCGTCAACTCTCAACTATTCCTCAGATCTCCGGCTGGATAAACCAAAAGCTATTACTACCCTGGCCTATACCCGCCACCACCCTGTGTTTGTTCACTTCATATCATTCAGCGCTTTACGAATATCAGAATATGCATCGTTTAATGCCGTAGTCATATACATATTATATTGAATAAGTTCGCATTCAGATATTGTTTCAATTTTAATTGCAATTACTTTGTCCAATTTTCGATTGGTCAAAAAGGTACAATATGTTCTATTTATTTTTCGAGATAACAATTAAATTTACATTATTTTCATTTTATATCATCATATCAAATTTCGTCTCTTGGAATTATAATTGTAAAACGAAATATTTTGATGTATAAAAGAAATATATATCAAGTTAAATGAACAAAATTTGAAATTATAGTATAGACAGAATTCACGATTGAAATATGAAAATATTTCTCAGAGGGGAAACAATGTTCCCTTATGAATTGATATGCTAACAAATATTCTTGAAAACGCGTCATTCAGCGCATGACGGTATCTTTTCATGGCAACCCCTGGTGAATTAATTTTTCATTGCTTCCTATTACATGAGGGTTGAAATATTTATTTATATATGTATATATACGTATATGTATATGTATACATGTATTTCATTGGGTGCTGGTGCTATTGCGTTCTTATCGTAACTCATTCCAGTAAATAAAACTGATTAATGATATAATTCAAGTGGTTGAAAACTTTGGAGATATGAATTCAACATGAGAATATAAAAAAAGAAAAGAAAAAAATGAATTGTTTTCTCGTACAGAATTGAAATGAAACACAAAAAAAATTCACGTATTGCACGAATATTGCCGGTCATTATAATCAAAGTGAATGAAAAAATGACTAATTCTTCGAGGCGTTTATTACAACTTGTGTAGATAATCTTAAATGTGATTAAGTTTGAAAAGTAGAAACGCAATGTTCTACAGGATTTGAATTTCCCATATTCCAATTTATTTCTGATAATCTTCTTAACTGAACATCATCTCAATGGAGAAGTTTTAATTGTAAAATTTACGACATTGCAGATAATTTTTATAACTAATTTATAGGAAAAGTTTGTAGATAAAATTTCGGTGTCCAAAAGATTTGACAATTATTCAAAATATTTTTTTATCTGTATATCAATGTGATAGATTGTAAATCTGATTTATTTGAAATGTCATATTCATATACGTAATTATTCATGAGAATAATTCGAAATAAACGTGAATGTCAGACTGGGTATAAGTGTGTGTGTGTGTTGACACTAATGCTGTATTTGTCCATTTTTGTGACACAGTCGCAACAATTATGAGTCTGCGCTCTCAATCTTGAGATCTATTGTTTAGTCAAGTCATCAACAATGGCCGACAATGTCTCAAAGTTATTCATATACAACGAGTAAAGAAGACAAGAAGCAATAAGGCAATGGTACTGAAGGTGTGATCCAGTTGCAACATAAAGTTGTATTACCACAAGTAGAAATGAGATGCGACGATAAGAGTAAATGTCGCTGGAATATTGGACGCAGATGTAGAAGTGAAATTGCTTACAGCATGACAATAGCAATGAGTCGTTGGTGAAATTATCAACCCTTCATAGAAAATTTTTCATCTGCTCACCATTATATAATGCAACGTAATCATTTAAAATATTCCAATTGTCATTTCAATAGTCAGCAATCCTCAATAAAATGTTTAAACGTAAACAAATATTATTATATATGAAATTAATCGATAACAAATAACAATATGAATAATCATGTTAGGATATATTGATTTATTCAAAAATTAAATTATGAAACTTTTGCTGGAATTGTCAATTGCGTTGAAAATTTATGAATTTTTCGAATTATTTCACGTATAACCGCAGAAAATATCCAGTTGGCTTCTAATAACTAACAGACTTTTTGCAGATTTGGATCATATTACATTAGGAACTGTGATATTTGATACGATATCTGAATCTCCTTGATAATTTATGAATATATATATGTGTGCCGTACACTCAAAAGTTACGGATTCTTCTTATCTGCTGAAACACTTATCCGCAAAATTTTGAAACACTCTACCAAATTCATACTACTTATAAAACTCCAGTGCTCGACATACTTTATACCTAGTAATAAATTTTGAACATCTTCAGAATAATTCATTAAGCTAAATAATTATTTTCCGAAATTTTCAAAATAATTCACGGAATGCAATAATGAATTTCAAAATATTTCGGAGAATTTTCATAAATTTCGGAGAAGTTGTCACTTCATATGAAATTTCACAAAATTGCGAATACTGTTTTAACACATTGTAAAGATATTTTACCGATATTGACTGAAACAACAGGATCTAGCAATACTGATGAAGACCAAGCGGCATATCACCGTAAAAAAGAATATTTCAAACAAATTTCCAAAACCATTTGCCAATTACTCTATCGAAAATAATAATTATTCACCACAATAAAACTAACAAATTCATTAATGGAAATTGATTAATCAATCAATCGATATTTGGCAATACATACTCTAGACGATAGATTCAACAGTACCTTCATAGTAACAGGATAGTTCCAACCACACAATACACACACACACTCATCAAAGCGGAGCAGAAACAAGGGAATAGCATTATCCGTCCAGTGAGTGGAGGGGAAATGGAGGACACAACGCCACAGGATTTTCAACTCAACCAAGAACACACAATCATCCTCTCTATTGTACAACCATCCAACCTTCCAATCCACGTCTTTGTCTTTTGTGATCTGACATAAACTAGTGTAAAACACGAAACTATTCGTACAGTCCGCCCTTGATTACTATAACACCACAAACCTTCACAAATTTTTGTTAACTTCATAAATATATCAACAAAATATAACATATACGGATAAATATAGACCCTAATGACAATCACACATGTGATGTGAGCCATCAGCTCTGTCGAGGTCTCAAAAGTACTCATTCATTGCATTGACAATTCGTAATTCGCTCTTTGACCAACGCGTATCAAGATCACCCACGATGACAAGGGTCATTCAATATACCTAGGTAGGAATGTTGACTTCATGTATGTCCGTATCTCTCGATTTGTCACACTCTCACTTAATGGCCACTCCATATCTCTCTGCCATGGTTCCTCTTCTCATTCACTGCTGCATACAATATCCGCAAATCAACTAACAGGACAAAGCTACTTGGTATGCCGTGAAATTTCATCAGTTTGTTTGTGACTATGTTCCCAGCACTTATCTGAAGAGGATTTGAACGCCCAATCTATATATATATACGTGTGTGTATATATACCTACAGGCAATTTCTAGGTGTATGAATCAATATATATTATTAAGTCTTGGTGGGATCATTACTCTCATTTCAATGTTATAAATATTCCTATGTTTAAATATTGGAATTCCAAATGCCAATGTGTATTAACCATCGCCACCCGTTTTTTATCGTGTATTAAATTGAATTATGGTGAATTTGGTGGCATAAAACACACGATGATGAAATTTCTAATTAAAAATATTTCACCATTTATTACAATGTTAATTACACTAAATGTTATATAAAGTTATAATGATTGGTTACAATTGGTTATTCGTTGTTGGATTCTCGGTTTAAAAGTGATTGTTCTTTCGGCGAGATTTATTCTAAAACGGTCTTCGTAGGCAGTAGTTGCTTAAAGACTAACTAATCTTCAACATGGTGGACAATGGCAAAGTGTTTAGAGTGGTGGAAAACTGATTTGTTCGTAGCACTGGGTGTTCGTGAAAAATTATTGACAGATACGAATGAAAATGAAGTAGGTATTGGGAAAAAAGGGATTAGAAAATATAACTTATAGCAAATGAGAGTCATAAATTTGGAGTTTAATGAGTTCCACAAATTGGTGAATCGTAAGAATTTAAAATTATCAGAGATTAAATTATAGAAGAATAAACGTATTATAAAATATAAGGATATTCATTGATACTTGTGGAATTTGTCGAGGAATTTTTTTGTGGCCTTGTTAACCGGACTGACAAATATCCTAATCCTAAAAATTCTTACTCCTAAAACAATTTGAAGTATGTGCAATAAATATGAATGCATAACAGTAGTAAATATAATGAGACATACAGTCCAGAGTCTCTGATGAATTCTATCCCTACTGAACAACACCGAATAGCAATCTAGCCGTGTGCGCCCCTGCTACCATCATCATTGAAGTTTAACTCAAAAATCTGATTGAGTTTTTCCCACGTTATTGGGAAGCACTATTAATAATAATCATTTGTTCTTTTAATCTAATAAATATAAGCGTCTTACACAAAATGGGCACCATTCAACTAATCACCAGCCGTCCGTTGCCATCACTTCAGGTGCACATATCAATGACAATCAACATTCCCATACCTTTGCAAACATTACTCTAAATTAAATTAATACTATATTTGTTGTTAATATCTTCTCGCATTTACGTCACAAATATCTACCACGCACTGCAACCAGGGCGTAACAATATGTAAAGACACAATTGTGGCTCATGGCTGTATATCAGTCAGATAAATACAGAGGCATATGAAGCATATTTTAATTAATCGACACTCAATATACTAAAAAATTTGAAAAACAAGAAAAATTTGAATTGGAAAAATTTAGAATATCATATTCATTTGTTAGACCATAAATAAAAATTTTATTAATTGAATTGTTGCATTTTTGATTTTTTAAAAAATGATATGATTTATTCTTTTTGGAGCACATTGACTTTTCAAATTTTGGTGAACAAAATCATTTTTGTTTTTTTCATTGTCCAAAAAAATTATCGCATAGAGTGGTTTTCAATGAAAAAAAAAAAAAAAAAACAACTTATTATTATATGTACGCTAAATTGAAAGAAAAGAGAATTGAAAGAGTGCGGTAAAAATAGTAAGGTGAATCAGATAATTGTGTCTAAGTCCTGAGTGGCTTCTGCGCTCGGTAGATAAAACATCACTGCTAGTCTTGTATGGCTCCGAGTAGGTTAAATGCATCCGACGAAGGGCGGCACCGTCCGAGAGCCTCTTAAATCACGAGTAATCATTTCCGACCACTCGCACTATTTGGCCAGCGGCAGTGATAAGAGCACAAGCGGTCCAAGGATCAGACTGTAGCAAACCTGTACATATGTACATAGTCAGTTACACTCTTCCATTTTTAACCATTTTATTTTATCACTCTTCATTCCTCTTTCATGGTTTAAACTTTTTGTTTTTCATTATTTTTTTTTCCATTTGCTCTCACAAAAATAAATATTCAATGGCCATATGATAATGTTTGTAATAAAATATTGATAAAAGTAAGAAGAGAAAATGTTGAAATGAATTATTATATAAAAAGGAGATGATGATTCTATCAAAAGGGCAGTATTTCGGTGATAATAAAATAATCGACTTGAAGTCCTCACGATATTTTATGCTGTGCAATAAATCTTACTGTGGACATCGGAGAATAGAGTTAGTGAAGATGGGAATAGCCTTTCCTGTCTGGAATGATATTTTACATGAGTACCAATATACGATTTTTTTTGCAATTGAGTGCATGATAATATTAAATAAAAATATCATTGCAATGGTACTAATACTATTACTATTAAAAAGAAGAGTTGCTTGGGCTTCAAATTTATCATTTACTTCACACATTTATTAGTGTGTTTAAAACATTACGTTAGAGTTTGCAGTGCAGGGCAGTTTTTTATTACCAAAAAGACGCAATTGATAAATACAGTTGTAAAAAGCAATAAAAAATATAATAATAATAAAAATAATCAAGTTCAGAAAATAAAGAAATGTCAATACATGACAGAATGAAATAAAAAAAAAATAGATAGAATGAAAGTAACCGTGGGTCGAAGCAGGTTGAGCTTGAATGATAGTGTCGCAATGTGTTCGTTGCGCGATCGACGTCATTTGCCTAGGGAATTACAGCCCTCCGTCAGTCTGACTAATCTGCTTCGTTACATGCGACAAACGCAACTCTGTCACTGTTCCCAACACTCCACCAATTTCATTCATTTATTTTTTTCTCGTTGCCCAACTCGTAATTCTAGCGAAACAAAAAAAGTGAAAAACCAAAAAAAAAAAATTAGAAGAAGCCAAAAAAAAAATTCAGGAGAAAATGCAATAGAAATTCGACAATTTGTACAATTAATTTTTTGACTTGGTCTGCAATTACATATATTAATTTATTATTTATTATATCGGTAAAATAAAAATTGGTGAAGGCATGTATATAAAATAATGTTGTAAATTTGAATGTGGTGTCACGGAATGCATGGGTACATATATTAAATACACTAATGCACAGACAGCCACGAGAAAAGGGAAGCAATATAGATGTATACATGTATCACATATAATGCATAGTCGACGTATTATATACAATCAGAGAGCAGTATGCTTCGCGTGGCTGAAACTTGTCGCTGAATCAGCTTGGCGCCCTTACGCTTCCCAAACGGCAGTCTATCATATGTAATGGATGTTGTGTATATGTATATACGTTTGCTACACCGCCGTTAAGGGTGGTTGATCACTATAAAATCATGAAAGACTAAGCCAGTGTGGGATAATCGACAGAGGGGAAAAAATAAAAACAAAAAAAATTGATAAAATAAAAATAAAATATTGAGCAAACAAAATGTAGACATCTATTTTGATAGCATTCAATATTTAATACATTTATGTTGATCTTTGTATTCAACATCAATATTTAAGGTCTTATATATCCGATTTCGCTGATTTTTGTAGCTATATTTACAAAAACCTTGAAAAAATAGTTACAGTTATTTAGCACAATATAAAGTTGTAATGTTTTACATTGATGCAGAATATGTATAGTTGTGAGATCTATCAAAAAGGACAGTAAATTTCATAGAAAGAAATAACTCCTGTTAATTTTTTTCTAATTTGCTCTCACTCAAGTAACGACACAATGGAAAAATTGTGTTTTTGCCAATATAAATTTTCCATCATCGTTCTAAAGTTCCACCATTTTATTGCAATTTGAATTGCTCATGAGTTCAGACCTCCATGAATATGTAAAGTGCATTTGTCAGGGCGATGAGAAGAAAAAAGAGTGAAGATAAAAAAAAAAGATTACACGCGCGCACTCCAACTCGCATATTATTGACATGTTGGTAATAGAAAAATCTGCATAACCTCGCGATCAAAATGGGAAGTGTGACTGGGACTATCTACTGGACATCAAGTAGCAAGCTGACATGATTCCATCATCATATTAATATATTTTGACAGTATGTTTATGAATTGATTAATTTGTCTTAATGAAAAAAAATTCTAATAGAAATTTCCGAACTATATTCATAATACTATTTTAATTTAATTTCTATTCAATGTTATGAATTGTTCGATTAAAACTACTCTATTTCTTCGTATCATTATTTCCATATACTATTTGTTCTAATGAAGACAATTATATTGATACAAATAAATATCTCGTTTAGTAAAAAACGAAAAAAAAAAAA
>CAJUYH010000683.1:0-15710 GCA_910591685.1 Galerucella tenella
TATCACAAAAAAAAAAATAACATATATACATATATATATCTACTGATATATAGTTTCTCTCCCACTGCGCTCCAACCAGAGAGATGAAGAATATTCACGACTGTTATAATATGAAAGCATACGCTGTACAAAATTGACAGTACACTATAGATATTTATTTATTATTACTCATTGATAAATTAATTTTAATGATAATTATAATGTGTTATAATTCAATGGGTGTAATGCAGATACATACACAATAAACAACTAGAGTAGATGAAATAGAAGGCAATTGCACTGCGATGACCACTGCAGAACGTGCTTGAAGTACTGGCTGGGAGTGTTGGAGCTGAGAGAAAAGGCACAGGCATAGGCGCAGAGAGTTTACTGTTGGAATTGCCTTTGTATAAAACTCCATAGCCCATTCCCCTCTTTTCCTTTCTCCTTACACTCACGCATCGGCTTGCTGTGTATCGTGTGTGTGTGTGTGTATGTGTGTTGTGTTGGAAAATAATACACGCTCTCGGCTTTATACTACCCACCAGTCCACGCACCATACTATGGGGGGCCTATGTGTTACACCTCTTCATCATCTTCTTTGAGTATGTGTGTGTTGCGCAGGCGCATTGCAATGGCGCAGACGCGACACGAAATTTGAAACCGGACATTTTCAAGCCCTGTTACACGATATCTCAAGACACGACTCCTGTGTATTTTGTATGTATTTGTATAATGTAGAAACGGCCACCCTATTCTATATATATATGTATATATATATATATGTGTGACTATATACGTGTTTTATTGGCGCGTGTGGGTGTGGATATATCAGTGAACATGTTTTCTCTGATCGTATTTTGTTACACCGCTCGCGGTCTTGTTACTTGGTCGTGTGTGGAAAAGGGTGATTGGCACTGTTGAGTGATAAAACAAGATTTTATTTGCGGTTGTGAGTAATGTACTCTCATCGTTTGCAAGAAATTCGAGGAACTTTCCACTCTGTCCTGAAAAACATTTCAGGGTAATGAGGAAAATTATTTGTGGTGTAGTAAAATTGTATTTCTTATTGTCGTTTTCCCTTTTTTTTTTTTCCATTTTCATTTGTTTCTTTTAAGAATTTCAAATTAAATTGTAATTTCTGCAATCAATCAGCTTTATTTCAAAAATGTTCATTTAAATTTTATTATAATTGTGAAATTGAAATAATTGGTGTATTACTTCAATTTATTCAGTTAAATATAATATTGAATTTAAAAGAGGGAACAAATAGGCGAAGGAGAAAATAGGAAAGACGTACAAATTACAATTTATGCGAACGCTGAGAATGAACAAATGAGACATAACTTTGTATAAAAACTATAAACTAGTGTATTTATGTTTAATTTTTATACACCAAAAATGCGAAAGCTGATGATTCTTGGGCATTTTTTGTTTTGCTTTTTTTAAGATTTGGCAGTTGCCTACAATAACTAAGTACATTTTCAAACAGAGTGATAATATATATATATATATATATAAATAAAATTTGAAAACGTGAAATTAGAAAGATAAATATAGATAAAAAATAAGAAAAAAACCAAGTTTCTTTTTCTTGTTTTGCTGTTGAATAAACAAAAAATGACGACAATAATTGAGTTCTTTTTTTTTTCCAATTTCACCTATTTCTATCTTTTTCACAATGTTTCTTTTTTTTTTCCTTCCCCCCCTTTCATCCCACCACTTATGACGAGATTTTCCTAAATACACCTACAGTATATAGTAATTAACAAGACAAGTCCATTTTTTTTCCATCCGATTAAATGCAAGATGAATAGATCGATTCATCGGATTCGCGCGCAATTTAATTCTGTGATTAATTTTCAATTCTCATCATCTTCATGTGTTTCATCATTTTATATAGATTAAATTTTATCTCAAAAACATTAAAAGTAAATCTTAAGTAGAATGGATTTTATTTATTTATATATATATGTGATTGTGTCACAATGGGCAGGAGCACGCAACCGCAATTTAAGATTTTGCATTTATAACTTTTTTTTTTTCATCTTCGTTTTTTGTGGGCGATACAGTGCGCGCCCGAGGAGTGATGACGTTTGCGTCTTTATTTATTCTTTCATATTTCCCCATTACAAACTTTACAGTTAATTAAACGCACTTACAAATGTCACGATCGGCTATGCCTGTATAAAAAGCACCTCAGTAAATTCCCATTGAACGAAATAATTATAATAAAATAATAAGAAATAAACTCTCTTACAACTTATACATGCCAATAATAAATGCTGAACACGTAATCATGTAAACAATGTTTACGTCACGTATAAGTAAGTATCTTTGTGTATAGAATAATAAATTTAAATAAATCAATCATTTTGATATTCGATTCCAATGCGTTTTTCATGCCTGCGATTCTAACACTTGTATAAATTTATTCAATCTACAATTAATTAAATTGAATTAACAGTCCATGTTTAGCCTTCTTGTTACAATTAACCTTTTTTTTTTACACATGTACGATTTGAAGGAAGTGTTTTTTTACAAACTATGTCCAACTATCAAGTACATTTTCCATCAACCGCAATCATTTTTATTATTCAGAATATATAAAATATTCATGTACTACTGCGCATAAACAATCATTTTAATGATCTACTTATGTTGTTGTTTTTATTCAATATGTGGACACACCTTGCGATTTATTAGCATAAACAAATATAATGGGTAGAAAATGCAACTAATGGAATGTTTTTGGATTAATTTTTCTCTTATGTGTATTGCGATCAATTCGGAATGAAACAATAAGGCATTAATTCATCTATTTTTGTTTCGTTACACACGTGTAAACGTTATGGTAATATGCGCGAGATGAAAAATATAAACTCACTTTTGTTTTTTCTTATTCATGTACAGCATTCATTCAAAAATTCCACATACAAACACTAACATGTGTGGCATCCAACGCCAGTTTTTAGTATAAACATATATAAAGTTTTATTACTATCATGAATGAGAGATGAGAGTGTTAAAGAGGTTATTAAAAAAAAAAAAATCCGACACGCCATTTGCCCTCAACGGGGATTGCGCGCAGATGTGTACCCTCCCTGTCGATGAATAAGAAACTCTATTTGGCTTCTGAATGACACTTGAACAGTTTTACTTTTTCCTTCAGGGTAAATAAAAAACATACATTCACACATGTATAGATATACATGTGTGTGCGTAACTATGAGACACAGAAGCACTTACTAAGGAGAGTTTTAGTCGGAAGATTCAAGTGAGTTCTGGAAGCTGCATGAGAAGTTTCACTTCATTTTCCTTACTAACAAAAACAAAAAAAAAAACAATAAAATAATTAATTGTAATAATGAATGATCGTGCACACAATTCACTCCTCGTGGCTAATTTCTAACCCATAATTACTTGGTGAGTACGAGTGCGCGACAGTTTTTTCTCGCCTCTCTCTTCCCCTTTTTTTTTTACCTACAACAGAGCGGTATCATATCGTTCCGTTGATCTATGGCAACGCAAGTACAAACAAATTGTGACATAAACAGTGTGTGGCAGTGCTACTATGGATTGAGTCCTTGACGCTTTTCCTCTTCGAGCATTGCATCAAGTTCGTCAGTAAGATTTGCCAACATATTGCCAATGTCATTCAAAACATCAGCTGGCTCATTACCACTTGGATTACCGCCACCACCGCCGCCACCTCCGCCAACAATTCCAAGATGATGATGATGATGAAGATGATGTTGCTGCTGCTGCTGCTGCTGCTGTGAATGATGATGCTGTTGTTGATGATGTGCAACAATGTGACCACCACCAAGGCCTGGTGAATTGTTGGCATATTCTTGTGCTCTTGCAACTCTCTGTTTTATTGTACCAGCATTCTCATTAGCGAATGGCAACGAATCCGATTCCGTACTCGAGCTTGACTGTAGTTCAATAAAAAATAAAATAAATGAAAATTACTCATGATTGTAAAATTTAATTGGAGATCAGTAGTTTATCTGTTATATTATTATTTTTCGTTTTCAAATTACCTTAAAACTAGCGTCAGATCCATTACGATGTTGCAGAGCGAGTGTTGCAATAAGCTCATGTTCTTCATTGACACTGCCACTGACACTGCCCCATGAGCGTGACATTGACGATTGTGGACGATGCATTTGGGGTGTTGACGGTGCTTGCGATGGTGCTGGCGCTGGCGGTGGTGGATGATGAAGATGATGATGATGAAGATGATGTTCTTCACATGTTGTTGGCACTGGTCCACTACAATCAATTACAACATCGCCGTTACCACCGCTAGCAGTTGTGGCCAAATCTCTGGAACTTTGACGTCTTGGCGGCGATGGCGGGCGACGTTTTGACAAATGTGGACTGCTCTCAAGTCCATATGTCAGTTGATATTTATTATCAAAATCCCTCGGCAACGATTTAAATTGTCCTGGTGTCGCTGTTACCTGATCCAACAACTAATTATTATTATAATATCCGTGCATGTACACAATTAAAATAAAAATATATAATGAACATTGAAAATATATTTCAGAGATTTTTTGTTTTGTCTTACCTTTGCTACGGGTCGCGGCCGCACCAAACAATGACGTGGTCGTGGCAATGTACCGCCTCCAGCCTCAATTGTTGCAGTTACTTCATTCGTGGGCGTCATATCGCCATCTTCAAAACACCTGGGACGCCAACCAATTGACTCCATATGCGATACAGGCGCTGGTGACGGTGGATAAGTCAACGGTGCGTCTTCCAAACTCTCCAACGATTTTCCACGCGGTCCTCGGCCAACTGTACAATATTCCATTCCGCCGGGTAATGCGGCGTACATACTACGCCACGCGGACGAATTATCAGTTGCACGTTGAAAGGAACGTAACACTGGCGACGAGCAATCTTCATCAGGTGACGGTAAATCGGGACCACCACGTTGTATTACAACATCTTGTGTATGTCCAGGATGTGGGGGAAGTCGGGCCAAATCCAATGGTTGAATACGTTTACCCGCACGTATATCTTTAACACGTTTTATCGCCAATAACAATTTTTTTTGATGTCCCAAACGTACAATACCAATGTCCTCAAGATCTTCCCATGTTAGTGTTGTCACGTCTTCAACTGATCGCATACCCTGCTGATGTAGTGCACCAAGATATTCCTCAAGTCGTAATAGCCTCAACCATTCTTCTAATGAGCCAGGTATATGCTCTGGTAAACCGTCGCCCACGTTGAGGTTGTCGATCTCCGCCTTCAGTCGCTTTCTGTGATTTGGCTTCTTGATACCTATGAAATACCACGACATAAATATATATATATATATATATATATCTAAACTCGCTGTCCTACCTCAGCACGATTTAAGCCACTATAAATAGCTTTACGTAATTCTCAATACAATCAAGATGTCAATTACCTATGGCTGTGAGGTCCTCTGGGGTCATGCGCGTTATAGTTGCAAGATCGTAACCAGCTGAGGCAAACAGTGGAAAATATTCTTCAAACTGTAATTCATTTAACCACGCGTGTACAACATCAAGATCAGTTGGCCTGTCTGGATGACTGCCAAGCGAACTTATCGAACAACGTGGCGATGACGTGAGTGTACCATGTCCAGCACGTGGTCCCAAATGATAGCCTGACGCTCTACCAGAATCTAGTGATGCTGTTGAGTGACGTGAACCTGAACCAGAGCCTGAACTCCCTGGGCTGTCACGTCCCGGACTCTGGGTCATGTCGATTCCTTTATTCAAACAGCAACAACAATAGATAAATCAGCTGTGGCAATTTGTAACGAAAATTTGTATTCATCATTAACGATTGTATATATTTGGCTATTTGAGTTTATTGCTTTTAGACTCACCTTGATCTTCGGCGTGGGCATATTTGCCAACGACTGGTGGGAATGCGAATCCAGGATGCGTGTAAATGGGCCCCGGACTCTTTCCTGCTGGCATTCCATAGGAACCGTCGTCACCGGGTACACCCCCGCCACTCGACAGGAAGCCACCGTCCTCGCTGCTTGCGTATCCTGCCGAGCCAAAGGACGAGCCAGAATGTCGAAAGACATCGGGCACGGCCGGTGGTGCCACCTTCTTCACCTGGGTCACGGCTTTAGACGGCCGGCTCATGCCGCCAACTGTAAAATTCACAAAACATATTAATACACAATACACACAAAACACAACACAATATTATAAGTTATATCTTTAGCGTTTCATCATACACAATAAGTAGTTTTAGTGCCTCTCAACACATATAACCAATACACTCGTTCGTATTATTATCCATTGCCTTTTTTACTTTTTTCTTTTATCTCTATTGTTCGTTTCCCCACCCTGAAAAGAGTTAACTCGCTCGTGTCAATGACAACAATTTACGTACGAATTGAATATAAAATTTAAAATTTAGTGACGGAGAGACCGGTGATTATATACGTACATTGTGGTCAAAAGCGAAATGAGGGAAGAGTCGTGGTACTGAAGAGTGCCTTTGTCCCGCCTCATACGAGCCAAACGTGAATACATATATTATACAAAAAAAAAAAAGGAGAGAGAGTGAGAGGAGGAGAAAGAGAGTGAGGTAGAAGTGGTGGGAGAATGAATGAGACAGAGAGAACATGAAAGGGTGAATAAGAGATAGAAAGAAACCTCGAAATCCCGCGAGGCATAAAAAAAAAAAGAAAAAAAAATAGCGAAAAGTCGCGCGCGCATTTGCTTCAACCCCCTTCTGCTACGACACTGGGGCTTTATAGGAAGAGCAGGATAGAAGTTATAACACGATGTGGTGAGGACAGAAGGGAATAGGACCGTCGTATAGTTGGTGGATTGTTGCGGGCGCAGAGAGGAGCGTGTGGCCGAGCGGAAGAACAGGTTCTCATCGGCGTAGGACGCGCGTCTACATTTATAAAAGCAAACCAGTTCGCGCGTCGGCCGAAAATGTCGTGCGATGGAGAAAGGCCAACGTTGCTGCATGCATATATAAATAGTAGTATGCACCCTAACGTCCTTCCCTACCTATATATATATATATATATATATATAAGCATATATCACTTCATTTACTTTTTGAAAAGAAAAATAGAAGAAAAGTTGTCGAGATTCATTTAGATGGCATGATTGTAAATAAGTAATGGAAATAAATTGAAGATGGAAAATAAAAATGAAATAAGTTGATAGAACAACAGAGAAGAAGATATCGCGTGGTGAATTTCGATCAAGACTTCTTCTCGATACTCACCGGGATACCAACACAACATAAATATACAATATATATATATATATATATATAAACCCGGATCTAGTTCATCGTCTTCCCACGTTTCTCTGGGCCACGCGCCATTCGCGTTAGCGCCGCATAGACATATAGAGTATAAGCAAGAACGAAAAATATATATGGAGAGAAAGAGAAAAACAGAGAGTGAGAGATAGAGAGAGAGAAAAAGTCACACACATACACACAGGACCTGCCGATACATGTATGGTATGTATGGTTGCGCGATTAAATTTCTCCTCGCGTCGATAAATTAAAATTACGATATAGAGTAAGGGGAAAAGAAAGAAATACAATAAAAAAAAAAAGAAAAAGAGGTAAAAAATTTCTCGGATTACGAATATACTTTTTATACGGCATGGAATCGTGTGTGGGTGGTATCCCAACACGTGGTGAAATAGTCAAGTAATACACATGAATGAAGAACCAATGTGTCAGTAGTAACGAACGAGAGAGAAAAAAAAAACAAAATAAAAAAAATTGACAGAGAGAAGAGTTTGTATAAGGGCGAAATGTGACGTAATGAGATAGACACGGGTTTCAAAGTCAACATAGGATCCACGTGAATTGGTCGGTAAGAGTGCAAATGAAAGAAAGAGAAAAAGAAAGAAAAAAAAAGGGAGGAGCATGAAGTCAAAAAAAAATTGGGACGAAGAAAAAAAATACCACACACACACATACACACACACACATCAATATATATTTATATATATATCTTTACGGTGTCAATGCAAAAGAGGAAATGAAGCAAGTATAAAACCATAATGACCCCAACGAGTAGAGAGCTTGGTGATTCTGAAGAAGGGACACTCGAGGTGTTCTTCTTTTTCAGAAGTAGAAAAACTACAGTAAAGTGTGGAATACTAAAGCCACACACACTGTATATACATATCAGCATGGCTCACATTTTCATTGAAATAAAGAAGATAAAGTGTAGAAAAGTAAAAAATAAAAAAAAGAAGAAGACCCAAGTGTTGCTCGGGCAAACAAAAAAAAAAGAATAAATAATAATAAAAACAACAATAAAATAGTAAAGAGAGAAAAATACGAATGATTCTTGTGTAAATGTAATAGTGACAAGGAAGTAACAATAAAAATAAATAAAAAGGGGGACAAATAAAATTGCTTGGAAAGATGACCCCATCGTACGGGAGGACACGTACACAATCCAAATGTCCTCTTATACCAGGATATATCCTTGAAGAATTTATCCATCACGACGTAATAATTTTAATAACACTATGTGACGCGACACGGCGGTATATACATGAGTGACTTATTTTTATCGCCGTCGACCACCTTGTGTTTTCTCTCATATTCCAACCATCATGTATATATATATATATATACAGATCATCCTTTTAGACACGTGCGCCATGCCGCGCGCTCTTCCTCATTTCTTTCAAGACCGCCATGGAAATACGACACTTATTTATAATATACCCCCCATATGCGCACAAGTTTATGAACACACCCAGCACAACACGTGTTTCAAAAAATAGCCCTCGACAAAGTAAAAATAAGAAGAAAAAAAAAGCAAAAAAAATTAAAGTAAGAACAAAAACTGTTTTACACCACTCAACATGAGTTTAAATATATTCATATACATATGTTAATACATTCTTCAAACATCTATTGCAACTGTTTAATATGTGGTATATATGTATATAGAATATATAAACACTCTACAATAAAATTGTAGTTGATATCAACAGGTTGTTGATTTTTCCCACCTTAGAATTCTTTCGCGGTGGTGTGAAACTCTATATACATTGTATATATTGTATAGTTGAGTGCGATGCAGTATAAAATAGTGAAGCTAAAGAAGAGAAATGAAAGAAAAATAAACACCATACTACTACCAATGCTATTCCGTTATCGTTTACATATATATATACGTCGCAGTAAAGAAAAAAAAAACGAAATGTGTAATTTAATCAAATCCCTAGTAGTTAATACACTAAATCACGGAAAATGTTGGAACAACAATTCTGCAGTGTTATTGCCCTAAATAAAAATAAGTGATTTAATGAAGTCCCTCAAATGTTTTAGTGTAAAGATGAAATGGAAAAATGAATATTCGCACAGCTCTATGTTATGCCAAAAATTAACAATGTGTTTTCATAACAATGAATCAATACTATTGTTTATTAATTACACTCACTAAAAATATTTCGAATTTCACAATTAAATTATTATTTATTAAATAAATACTTTCGCTATCTAAAGAATATTATTTTATATTCCATTGAAACAGTTTATGGGGATTTGTGCGAATCACTTATTTTTTGTAGGGAAATAACTCTACAAAATAATTGTTTCAACATCTTCTGTAATTTAGTTTATTAACTAAGAATTCGAATAAATCACACATTTCGTTATTTCACTGTGACAAATATAAATATTAGGGTGGTTCAAAAAAAAAAATTTCATTTTTTTTTCCTTTCCTCTTACCCGCTCAAATGTTTCTATATGATGTGAAAAAAAAAACCTCACAAAAAGTGAGCGCCATATCACAATTCTAAGAGGTTACTATTTTTATTCTAGTTTCCCATTTGTTTAACATGGGAAAATTTTGATTGTTATTCAAATTGAAATCACATGTAATCAATTCAATTATTTTCAAATGAAATAATAATATATTCTCAAAGCTGTCTTCTTGAGCTTTCCACAACTGTATAAGGAGAGAATTTTGTTCGCATCACATACAAACATTTGAGAGGATAAAAGCAAATGAAAAAAAATAAAATGTTTTTTCAACAACTCCTATATATATATATATATTATTTGATGAATATGCAATATGCACGTGATCTTGATTCATTTTTATCACCACAATTTTGTATTTGATTTAACGACGACACCAGTTCCACCATTCACATATACACATATACGTGTACTCTATACACACATTCATTTAATCAATATTAGCTTTATTGAATTGAGAGACATACAACGACGACAGAGCACAACAAAAAATATACTCGCGTGTACATACTGATATTGTATACAATTCCCATTTCATATCAATTATGGTGACAAATAAATAAGAGACCACATCAAGGTTATATCAATTGATATTAAACTAAATGCACGAGGCGCGACAAACAAGATCGATTGAGTGTGGGTGCTCTGCGTGTGCGTCTGATAAGTTCGCGTCATCAAAAACAAAATTTCATACTCCTATTTATTCTCTTCCATTTCATTATTATTCCCTCTTATTATTATTTTTTTATCCTTTCGCAATTGGTTGGGACATCATCGATCGTGTACATGTTCATACACGCATACACATACATATTGATAAAAGAATGACTGATATCCATATATCTAAATGAATGGAATGCTCTCTTGCTATATGGCGACAAGTATACTTCTTCGTTGTGTGTTTTATGGTCTCACCGCGATAAAACCATCTCTCGTCGAGTTGTAAACGGGTTTTCCCCCGATTCTTGTGTGCTCGAACTGGAACGTGTCACCCGGGAAAGGTTCTCCCGGTATTATAACCATGTGCAAGTGAGAGATACGTGTAGTTATATATATCCACATACATATATACATAGATACATACATATATGAGCGACACATCGAGCGGAATGTGTAGTTAACTCCAATGTCCCAGCTGAATAACACAGAAATAGGGCTAATGGTACCATGTATATATATATATATATAGAGAAAGGTAAAGACACCAATGAGCGAAGATTGAACTCGGTGGGCCAGGTGTCATATAAACGTGAATTATTAAAACATTTACGTGTTACACCCTTGTGAAATTCTCAAAACAAGATACAATATTAAAAAAAAATTTTTTTTTTTTCAAACCATTATCTGTATATAATATTTATACAAATACTTTATACTATCAACAAAAAATAAGAATAAAGAAAAGCGATTTAATTTTATCTACCTACATCGTAAGATAGATAGAGTTGAGGTCGCGTAATCGGGACAACGTCGTAATGGAAAAGAGGAGAATTCCTTATCGAGCAATGTTGCATCTATAGTTGAAGAGAGGGACCACCCTTGCATTTTCCCTATCTCTATCATTCTCGCTCTTTATCTCTGTGTGTCTCTTCTGTAGATATATACATCAGCAATAGTTGCGTTCACTCGTTCATCCTTTAGACGATCGATCGGTTCGCTACCGTTTACGGGCGTCACCAAGCACGACGTCGAATGTCAAACCTGCTTCGCGCTTCATCGAGCACACGATCGGTCTCGCGCGGGTGCTAGCAACTCTTCCGCGATTTTACAGTACATGCATACATTACAAATATATATACAGAGCATCATCTGCAATGGTGGAATATATATATATATGCACTTACGTTGCATCAAATTTCTCCAGCTACCGTAAATCGCTTTTATACACTTGTCCAAACCATTCAACGTAACATTCCCGTATTTCTTGGCACGTATATTTCCTTCCGAATGACTTCTGAATAGATTTGCTGTGGATGGTGGAAAATTAAAGTCATCATTTTGAATTGTATAGGTGCAGGCACGTGATTGTGGTCGTGGTGGAAGTGATTTGATTACAGCATGACGTTGTGAATAATCCTGATAATGGACCATTGGGATGCAGGATTCAATTGCTGGGTCACGAAAGCTGAGATAGGTCGACGAGAGCACCATCAATTTCTTGGATGACGCGGTACTACCACGATAGTGGTGGAGAAAACGTTTGCCGGGTGGTAATGGCGGGGGACCAAGACAACTCGTTACAGCAGTGATGGCCATAATATCTCCCTTCTTTATTATTTTTTTTTTCTCCGTTTCTCTCCTTATATTTTCTTTCTCTTCTCGACTTCACTCCTTATATGATGCGATATCTCTTGGAGTTACTTGCGTGTGCTGTTGCGATCACGGATCTATCGACACTCTTTGACGTGTGGGCGACTTGTAATCCAACCGCCGTCAGTGAATGATTGAATAAAAAAATGAATGTCTGCATATATGGATATATTATCGCAACCTATACACCAATATATATATATATATATAAATGTTTAGATTAAATTTGTGATGTACGTGGTGGTGGTGATAATGATGCGAGAGTTTAATCACATCGATAAAAAAAAAATGTTTATCCCTTATCACCGGAATATATATAAATATATCGAGGACATTACATCGATTTTTACATTTGCACGAGTAGATATAAATTTCATTACACTGTCTACCACATTTTTTTCATCGACAATATATGACATTGTTCTCAATACATAATATATTATGATTTAATACAATATATAACTATATAACAGAGTGAAAATTGAATGAATATATATAAATATGCACTTGGGCAAATATTTCAGCAGCAAAGTGAAATGAACGCACGATTTGCCGGAATGGTACTGACAGAAAGTTGCGCGGCGGGCAATGTTGTTTCGATGGGCGCCGCCGCGATGATGTCGCAGTGATTGTGGTGATGGTAAGAGACGCAGTGAATGCAAAAGGGATATTTATACGCGGGTGGCGGGACGAGGCCAAAGGTGGGTTAAACGAGTTGGTGGATGAAGTGTGGGCTGGCCCTGAACGCGTAGGATTTGGAAGGAGAGAGAGAGAGCGCGAAAAAAAAAGAAGAATAATAAATAAAAAATCAAAGCGAAGAAAAAGAAAAAAAGAAAAATGACGGTGAGATAGATGGGGAAAAAGAGAAAAATAAATGAACACGACGGATGGTGCTCGCAGTGTGCGATGATGTACAGGCGCCTCTGACGTGCGCGACCGAGATACGTCGGAAACAGTGAGATAGAGATTGAGCGACTGGAGAAGAGAGACAGTTGGGCGGTGTTGGTGATGGTGGTATAGTGGAAAAAAAAAAAAAAAAAAAAAAAATAAATCAAAGGAAAAATGTACGAAAGAGGGGACATACAGATGCGTTTTATTGATGATATGCCAGAGGTGTTTTGCAAGAAGAGATACAGGTCGATCGTGTGCGGATAAAAGTTGGCCATTAAGGAAGGTCGTCGGCCTTAACGTCAAATCCAGAATTATATATTGACTTGAGTGAGCGGCGCGCACGTAATTATGGATGAAATTTATAGACTGTTGATGTCTTTTGATCCTTTTTACATCGCCGCGTCCATTGGCATTGCGCGCCTAATATTGCGAAAGAGAAGAAAAAAATAAGAAATAAAAAAAAGACGTAAAAAAAAAAAGAAAAAGAAGAAAACGAAAAGAAAACTTTCTTTGAAGATATGTGACGCATATTGTATGATGAGGACCGCCGGCGGATGCATCATAGTGTCGAATAGACGAAGAGAAACACAAGGAGCTTTCATAAAAAATAATAAATAAAAAATAAAAGGAAGATGAAGAAAAATGCCGCAACAAGAAGTGAAAAGAAAAAAGAGTTAGTTATGAGATAACGGAAAGAAGTGAAGTAGGAAAAAAATAAAAGACGATGTCTGAGCAACCAGCCCCGCGGCATTGACAACGCGCGCGAAAGCTCAAGTAGTATATTTAGAACAGAAAAGAGGAATAATATGTATATGAATGTATAAAAGAGATGTGCGCCACGACGTGCCATCGATGATACCCCGAACGCCTGAGGGTGCTTCACCTTCCAGAGTTGCGGTGCCAAAGAGAAGAAGCACGCGCGCGAGAAACACACGAATGAATAAAAAAAAAAAAAAATTCTCTTTGACAGACGTATTGGATGTCGACGTTGACGCCGGAGGGAATGAAACGAGAGGAGGAGCGATAGCGAATAGGAGAAAAAAGAAAAGAAAAAAAGAAGAAGACACAAATGAAATAAAATGGAATGAGATAAAACGCGGAGAAAAATGAAAATAAAAATTCGGAGTAAACAAGGGGGGGGGGGGGGGGCAGAGACACCAGAAAATTAACAAGTATGCGAAAACGCCACGAAATTGCAATTATTTCATTGAGCGTTTTCCCTTTTTCAAATGACGGTATATATGAGAAAACAAAATATATACATGTAGGTGGCAGAAACACGCGAAATAAAATGATAATAATAATAATAATAAAAGGGAAAAAAATAATAAATTACACAGACACAGGAATGTTTTTACGCGACACTTTCAACTCCAACGAGCAATGTAAAGCATTGCCACCGTCGTACGTTCAGTATATTCTGTGCTTATGCAACAGTAGACGCACAATAACAATTGTATTGTGGTATTTCTCGGTCGGAAGTCGTGAGGGGGTTGGGGTTGTTGCTTTTCAAATATACGTAGGTGTGTATATATTCATCTTTATCTGAGGGTGAAAAAAAAGTCATAAATAGAATAGGTAAATATGTATATATGAATATAGAGAAAGGAAGACGCCGACGTACACGAGAAGCTCAAGCAAGAGACATATACATATATATATATTCCTACATGTATATACTTATATCATTCAATATATACACGCACATATATACATATATATTGTTTCATATACTTTTTGCCTCTATTTCTTTTTCTTTTCTTTTTTTTTTCTCATTTTAAATCATATCCGGCTTTTCACCCTCGGCAACAGTCGCTCAGATACATATACAATCAAAAACACTACCGTAAAATTTTTTTAAGCAAAAGAAAAAAAAAAGCTGTCTGACAAAGTTTTACACTTATAAGCATTTTGTCAGGCCCCTTTCATTTACGATAAAAATTAATATAAAATCTGTGCCGCCAAATAAAAAAAAACGACAAAAACACCAAAACACAAACGACCTCGCCCCGTTATTTTGCCGAACTCGTTTTCTTTTATAAATAAATATATGTATGTATGTGTGTGGATACCTCTATATAGCAATATCTTTTTATTTTTATTTCATCGTGCAAACATGTTTTTTTTTTCTCTTCCCTCTACTTCTTCAAATGTCCATCAGGATGAGGCAACAACTCGATCGCCACGAACAGAAGGTTGTGCACATACGACTATATATACATGTGCACATGAAAGAATTTGCGGGGAATGAGCCTCGAGACATATCACAACACCGTATATAAACGTTCGACATATACTTATAAGTTTGTTACATTATAAATATGGCAATATCAACTATACATACATTACAATTCAACTATATATGCCCATATTCAGTTTTGTGCGCATAAACCCGTGTTCTATTTTCTTACCAATATATCATCATAAATTGTATACATATATGTGTACGCACATACATATTGTATAAATATATATTCTCTGTCGACGAGGCAGGCAAATTTGTACGATTATCCGCCTCGCGTCGACGAGAAGTCGCACCCGTACGCTTTTATATACACCGAGTGAGGAAGTTCCGGTCTACGCCCTCTGGGCTCAACCCAAAATAAATCGAACACCAGGGTGATTACTATAAAAAAAACAAAATAATAATGGTAATAATAATAAAGACAAAAACGCAGACGAATGAGGAAAAGGGAGATAAAGAGAGACGAATGCTACCAGTCTGTAACCCATCCGCTTTCTGAGTACTGTATAGT